>JAXIVJ010017019.1:15000-27259 GCA_036785665.1 Chirona hameri | reverse complement strand
CCCGGGTTCACCCGGGTGGGGAAAGGGCGGGGGCCTATCCTACTTACAGGTACTGTAGTAGGATGCCTGTGTTGGTGAGGGCGGCGACAGCGGCAGCGAGGACGGCGGCAGGAGCATCGACGGCGGAGGCAGTGGCGACAAACGGTTGCATCGGCGGCGACAGGCCCATCAACATCGGATGCCAGTCAATAGCCTACAGACGAAGACACGACGACTACAGTCGCCACGGACTGTGGACCTGCGACACTAGTAGCAGCGGGAGCACGGCAGATGGCGCCACCCGCCGGCCACGATGCCGCCGCCAGACATGTCGCAATCCGCCAAATCGCGCATGAGGGGACGGAGCAAGGACCGGGGTTTTGCTGGCAATGATAATATAACTAAATGGATTATAAGTCATCAGTCACCAGCGCTTAAATCAGTTTTTAACTCGCTCCACTTTTTGCTGAAGTTATCTAAGTTATTTTGCTTTGCTGCTCTATATCTTTCAGTTTCAAAATCGCGCATCAGGCACGATTTAAACTGGATGAAAGATGGCCGTATCTCTCTATACCTAGCATCATATATTAAGTATTTTGCCAGTGTTACTATGTGGGTTATCAACGCATTCTTACAATCTCCGAAATTTTCTTTCTATCACAAATTTGCTCGAGGCCGTTCACTGAGAGGTATCGTGAAATGTCATGCCAAATACTTTGAACATAGTGACATGACAGGAATAAATGAATTAATGTCTCAGGGGCCGCACCGCAGAAGATGCACCGTTCATCTTCTATGTTATGAATCAAGCGTAAAAAGGTGTTAGTAGTTAAAATGCGCATTACTACTTTGAACTGAAAGGATGTATATCGTGTTGCACAAACACTGTTACTCACGACCTGTACTGCCAATGGCTCGAATGTGTTAATGTCTCTCCTCCACTTGCTCTCAATCTTGTCGATATCATTTTGAGATCTTGTGCTGTTTTTCATTAATCTTCTAGCAAACAGCTTTGTGAAAGTTGCATTACTTAAAAGATAGTGAATACGAGCAGGTATTGAAGGGCGATGCCTGATACCAGCCATTTGGTTGGTCCTTTTGCAAAATCCTCGGTAAACTGTGCACCAGGCCAAGATAATCAAGGTATCAAGGCATGGAATATTGTAGAGGTCCTTAAACCTTTGCCACGTTAAAAGCTTATTGCCTTCGAAGAGATCGCCTATGAGACATAAACCCTTTCTTTCCCAACTAATGTATCGCGAGCTTTTAAATTTTGTGTGATCAGAATTGAATAAGTTTTCATTGTAAAGGTGTTCATCAGACGTTGTGAACACACTGGAAAAATGTAGCCAAGCAGAAATTGCATCTCTCCAGAATGGGTTGCAGGGCCTATTTTAACATGTTAACTGGGGGGGGGGGGGGGGGGGGCAAATGCTCCCCCAGTGAGCCGTTTTGCCCCCCCCCCCAGTCAAAAAATGTTGCCCACCCTGATTTCAGTATTTCCATGCCATTTTTCGCTTGCCATGCCATTTTTCGCTTGATAGGTATTCAATTAAAATAAAATATGCTTACCAGATGATAAATGTATACAAATCAAATGCAAATGTCATGATATTCCAAAGTTTCAGTATTTCCCAGCCAAAATAAGTATCTTTAAATTATTTCCGGAATATCTTGAGTTTCAATATCCTTTGACCAATTGTTCATTAGCGGCAGAGTGGGGGAGATCGGGGGTTGTTGGATCAGGAACGTCGCCACACAATTTGGAGTGAGTGGGGGCAACTGCTGAGCCGATTGTGTTCAAAATTTGGTGTGTGGTTACGGAACTCTCAATCGCCACTTTCCCACAAGTCAGGGGTGTGGTGCTGCTGCACGTGCGCACGTGTGCACCACGTATTTGCATCTCAGAAACTACTTCCCTGATCGAGTTGAAATTCACCATACATCTCCTTTGCGTTCGTTCGTTCATCGCCAACTACGGCGCCTTATTGGTTCGGCAAACAAGTTATGGAAGAAAAATGACATAATAAAAATACCACATGGAGAGAGAGCATTGGCGAATCCAGAACGAGTGGTGGGGGGGGGGGGGGGGAATTCCAAAAAGTCTCACACAATTCTGAAAACGCATCGGATTTGGCTTGTAGTAGCATTGATAGCTGATTTAACCCGCGCCGTGCCGGGGATGGGGGGGGGGGGCTTTAGACGCCCACCCCTCAGGTTTTTCGAGGATAGCGGAAATCGGCGGCGTGCAGCGCTGCGTTTTTGGCATAGCTGTTCGGGCATCAATTGTCCACATTATGTTCGAGAAAAAAAATACTTCGGGTCATCTCAGGTCAGGTCATCAGACCAGGTCACTTGACTCCAACTCCAAAAAGAAACTTGTGGTCACACCATAGCCACAGTTTTTGGCCGATTGAGATCGTACTTACAGGATTGTATCAGGTCATAGGTACCTGCAGTTCGTCTATCTCGGATTTTGTGTATATCGGTGACCTAAGGTCGGGTCAATGTCGTGACCTACTCATTATAAGTCAATGGGGAACTATTCAAATGCTTCCTATTATGAGGATACGCACGATAGCAGCCCAATTCCTTCTGGATCATGTTATCATAGGACACTATTGAAGACCCAGGGGTAATTTTCGTTCAGTGACCCCTACAAGGTCAGCCGTGGTCATCCGAGGTCACCAACACTTTTTTGTCAATAACTCTCAAGAAAACAAAGATAGAGAAGTGAAACTGCCACCAATGTGTTTGTCTCGTCGAGGCACGTCTCCTAATGTGCAACATGACCTAATCGGGTCACCACTTGACCTTGACCTGAGGTCAAATTTATAAGTTGACCTAACCTGGTAATCATGAAAATGATTCGAAGCGCCTTGACAAGACAAACCCGATGACTTCAAAATTATTGCCTATCATTTTCAGGTAAAAAGTTATTTGTGAAAACTCTTTTGCTATTTTTGTTTACATTTGATGAGGTATGGAGCCTTAACTATTAACTTGAGCTCAAATCTGAGGACAGATTAGCAATTGCAATTTCAAGAGTTTTCCATTGTTTTTTTTCCTTTTGTTCCTAGCTAGCATAGTTCATGTGATATCTGGAGATTTCTGGAGCGAAGTCCTAAAACTGGAAAATTTTACCTTTGATGACCTCTGGTGACCTTAATATTGACCTGATAAACAAAATGTATTGAATAGATTTAAAATGCTTTTTTGACAAGCCTTCGAACGATGTTTTCGGGTTTGGTCTACGTCCTATAGGAGCCGAGTTCTTAGGGGGGGGGGGGGGGGGGGGCGTCGAAACGCCCCCCCGGCACGGCGAAGGTGGCGCCGAGCACCGGCATGGCGCGGGTTAAAGTTAACTTTCCTTAGTAAAAGTTGCTTAGATTTTCTTCTTTATCAGGAAATGTGTCAATCTTGCGCGGATTTCAGGCGGTTGGGGGGGGGGGGAGGGGGCTATTGCCCATTTTGCCCAACCGTAGACCGCCACTGGATCTTCGTATTTTGCAAAAGATGCGGGACTCTGGTGAAAATTGGGCAAATTTAGCCATTTCCTGTGGACTTACATGCACTTTCATGTTTCCCCAATGACTTATAACTGGGAGGTCACACAATAGACTTCACTTATGTCACCGATATAAAAATAATCTGAAATAGCAGAATTGTAGGTGTTTATGACCTGATTAAATCCTGTGAGTATCTAACTGATCGGTCAAACAATATGGCTGCGGCAAGAACTTACATTTTTTGGAGGTGGGATCACTAGACTTAACTTAGTGACCCCAGGTAAACAAATTAACAGGATTTGGGCAATTGATAGGCAAGCAGTTGTACCAAAAATTGCGGCGCGAAATTACGTCATTTTCCGCTATTTCCAAAAAAAAAAACTAAGGGGAAGGCATCCGCTCCCACTGGCGGATCCAGGGGGTGGACATCAGGGGAAAATGCCCCCTCCCTCCAGGAATCTGGGGGGGGCATGCAATAAAAGTATGTCCCCCCTGCGCGTTCCCTGCACTGAACGTGAAAAACAATGACCTTAGGAGAAAACTTCATGAAAACTGATTTTTTTTCTTCTCTCAAGTGATTGAATTTGAAGTTTAAAGTATCCCTTGCTTTTAATGATCGACAAATAAGCGCACCTGATGGATTTCAAGCAGCCCCGGTGACACGCGCCCCGCGGGGGGGGGGGGGGGCAGAATCTGCCCCTCCCGGTTTTTCTCAATAACTTTAAAACTGTGATAGATATCAAGGTGACAGTTTCAGTACCTTATACTGCATCAATTCTACGTCTTCTCACTAAATTTCAATGCAATTTATGTAGTATTTTGGGAGATAATAACGTTTTAATGACGTCATGTAATGCAATTTTTGATGAAAAACAATAAATGTTTGCAAATTCGTAAACAAAAGAGTTCCAAAGCAAATTGCAAATACAAAACATCAAAAGAAAGGAAATGACATTGTCTTCCAAATGGCCATCTCGGATTTGTGTTTTTGGGGGGTTTTTGACCCCCCAAAATATTATTTTTCCGGAAAAATGTCCACATTTTTTGTTGTTGTGAATTCGAAAAGTGAATTTCTTAAGCTCGAATACCAAAATAAGGTGACCGGCCCAAACCCGCGAAGGAAAAAAATGGGGGTACCTTTTTGCCACAAAAAAATGACCCCAAAAATGGGGGTACCTTTTTGCCCCCAGTGGAATTCCCTTAAAATAGGCCCTGATGGGTTGCATATTTCTCTCAAAACCTTTTTCAGAGCCGCAACTCCGAAATTCCAGATGAATTCGCTCTGAACAGGTACAAGTGAGTGCCAGGCGCTGTGTTTTTCCGTTATTAGCCTCTTGATCCATTTAATTTTTAGTGATTTGATGTACGATGTAACATTGCCAAGCCATTCTCGTGTAAAGGCTGGCATAATCTTATTCTTTTCAATGGGTTTTTTTTTGAGCCCAATACAAATGTGAATAGTATTTTGTTTATCTCTTTTATGACATTTTCACTGGGGTCAGGTAGCGATATTATATGGGTAATTTGTGACAATAATAATGACTTGGCTATAGTGATTCTTCCAACCAATGTCAAATGTCGGCTTTGCCACATTCCAATTGTCCTCAAGATTGCATCTTTCTTTAGTGTTACATTTTCAGTTACGATATCTCGACAGTGTGGATTAAAAACGATCCCCAGGAGCTTGAGTTGTGTAACCCAGTTCAAGTTGTTATCGGGGCATATTTTCTCGCTCGAAAACGCCTGCCGTCCTATCCACATTGCGTGACACTTTGAAACATTAGGCTTTAGTCCAGAATATTTTGCAAGCCAGCCAAGCTCGCCGAAAGCTAGCCCTTAGGCTTTACTCTGATCCGTCAAGGAAAAAGTCGTGTCATCAGCATATTGTATGACTTTAATAAGGGTATGCCTGAGCTTGATTCCTCGAATAGTGGTGTTTTGCCTGCTCCTATTTTCTAAAACTTCTGCCCCGATAATAAAGAAGTAGCATGATATGGGGCTCCCTGTCTGCAGCCCCTTTCTAAATTTATTATTTGTTTGGACATATTTCCGTTGTAGACAATACGCGAAAAGATGTGTTTGTGCAAACACCAAAAGATATTTATGAACTTTTCTCCAAAATTGAACTTATATAAACAGTGTTATTACCTTTTATAAATACTCATTACATCAAAGGCGGTCTTAAAATCCACAGAGAGTAATAATCCCTTTGTATCATTGCAGTATGTGTTCCACAAGATATCATAAGTGGCACGGGTGTTTTCACCAATAAAGCTATTTTTTTACAAATGCTGTCTGATCTGGATGTATAATAGAATCTAACACCTTTTTGAACCAGTTTGCAACTGTTCCAGCTAATATTTTGTAAGTTGAGTTTAGAAGGGTGATTGGCCTCCAGCTAGATATAAAATTCTTAGGTTTGGAAGGTTTGGGCACTAGAGTTATAAGTCCTTCCCGTTGCGTTATTGAAAGCTCTCCTTTTATTAAATAATATGTTGAGGACCTATAAAGAAAGTGTTTAATATCACCCCAGAAGACCTTAAAAATCTCATAGGGATATCCATCGGAGCCTGGACTTTTATTATTACTAAACTTCATTAAAGTTGCTCTCAGCTCTTCAACCGTTGTCCTTGTCTAGGGTTTGCGATTCTGTAGTTGAAAGTCTGGGGAGTTTTGCGCTTTCTAAGTATTGGCTAGAGCTGCTGCGAGGAACATTATTCTTATGATTAAAACCATTAGAGTTGATGACCTTAACCTCGATGTAGAAAAACGTTAAACTACTGATAGACTGTATTGATATTTCGGCCACAGGCCTTTGTCAAAATTACATAAGAGTGAATACAATGTTTACATGAATGACAATGATACAAAATATGGCACATATTTGGTATCATTGTCATTCATGTAAACATTGTATTCACTCTTGATCTCTTGATCTTGATCTTGATCTTGATCTTGATCGCCTGTCACGGGAGGCATAGCTATATGTATCTGCGTCTGGATTTAACGTTAAATTCCAATCACCACAAAGTACTAAGTGTTCTGTCTGGTCAGAAACAGCCAGGCTGAACACTTCCTCAAAGTATGAAGGATCATCGCGATCAGGGGGGCCATATACATTTGCAACTTTAATCTTAAATCTGTCTATATCCATGCATGTTTTTTGTATAATGTCACAATAACATACCATTTCATTTAACAACAAAAACACATACAAAATAGTTTTATTGCGCATTTACTTCACCCCCATATTGAGTGACCTGCACGGGCTGCACACGCCTATGATTTGTAAATTTTCAAAAGTCACCGTGATATGTCAATTTCCAATTCAATCGCTATCGATTCCCATTGGTTGTGTTAAAATTGGTTGCTAAATATGACAGCTGTGTTGGATCACAAATACCACTAAAATTTGTAGTTTTTGCCCCCCTGTTAAATCAAAAATCTATAAAAATTTCGATTTTTTTAAAATGTAGATCGTGTTGAGGGGAACCAAACGCCGTTTCATTTTTGAAAATCGGACGGGATAGATCTCTAGATCTCCGGGGAGGGGGGGGGGGGGCGGAATCCGCCCCCTGTTACAAATAGGGGTAGCCAGGAGCCTGTTACAAATAGGGTTAAACGCCCTTTCCCCAGTCAATGACGGGTTAACTTTGATTTGTTTGTAAACAAGGTGCCATCCCAGTTTGTATGACCAGGCTGATGAAGGACGCTGAAGTACCCGAAAGCATCTAGTCATTAAAAAAGTGATATTGAAGACAATTTGAATTTCCTTGTCTGAATGTATTATACTATTTATATGATTATGAAACTATTTAATTAGCCCTAGCATTACAATAGGTACTAGTCACCGCACGTTTCCTTCATACTTTAACACACCAGTTCCTAAGCAAACTAGGCACATTGCTGAGTTAACTGGCTTTACGAGGTAGCTTGTTCCGTCCGGAGGGCGAGACTCCGGCGGCCGACCCACGCCGGGGGAAGGAGCCGCTCCCCCCTCCAGTCGCGCCGGGGGTAACAGCGAAACCGTTTTACGGTAATGGTGGCGGCACCGGCCGCCGCCGGAGTCCATCATAAGAGGGCCGGCTCCGGCCTGACGGGCAGACATAACCGGGCCTAGAAGGAGCCCCGGCTACATTGAAGTGCCCCGACGCTAAAGCTGAGCTCAACAAGGCGATTAACCACCGCAGACAGAGAGATTCATTTCAAATCATGGGGTAATTTTGGAAGAATGAGGATTGTTCTTTCGGTGAAGAGCTCTCAGAGCTGCCTGAAAAAAAACTGCTAGCCTGGTATTCTTTGTATTTGTTCATCCTTTTAGATAGAGGTCAAATTAGTATTACCGTGCAGTGTTATTGTAATGTTATCTGTCTGGATATCTGATCTAACAATATTGCTCATTTAATATGCAGCATATTGAGCATATGCCATGCCATTTTACCCTCGACTCTTGTCATGTTGATGTTTTAACGCTGCGACATATTGTCAATGCCGGTGGTAGTTCAGAATATGTGTTTATTTCGAAGCATTCTCACCGTTACCTTTAAATTTAAAATACCATGACATTTAAGTTCTTTCTGCCTCACAAACGCACACCTACGGTATCCAAGAGCGGGGAAAATGGGGACATTAAAGCTTCTATCCTTTTGAAGGCAACTTATCGGTGTAATCGAATGGCTTCAACACGCGGATACTATGCTTTAATGGACGAGCGCCTGCAAAAAAAAAAAATGTTATTGGACGAGCCGAAGGCGAGTTCAATAAGAAATATTTCAGGCGCGAGTCCTTTAAATAGGTTATCATGCAACTGTTCGCCCGATTCAATAATCCATTAATTCATGGCCAAATATGGTACGATCCAATAATAAAAGTGTTATTGAATCCTGTAGAGTCCATTATCACTTCCGGTGTTTTCCTCATTGGCTTCAGCATTACGATCCATAAACACATTAATTTATTGGTAAAATATGTGTAACACGTGCTGAATAGGAAACAGTCTCTCTGTTGCATGATAATCTTATATAACAATGCACATTGTTATATAAAAATATCCGCCTGACCCCAACATTGGGAAATAAGAAGCCATACCGCCGGCATGGACGTTATATTAAACAGGTTATCGCGGTGAGTTAGACGGGATTGATTCAGCGCATTCCTAACTCAATGGTTTCTTAGTGGTTATGGTTTTAACTTTCGACTTCACCTGTCAGTGGGCGCAGAACCCGTTGGTGATTATACAAATAAACAAATACACAAATTCGGAATTAGGTAATCGTTAAAAATAGGTCGCGTGCCTTGCTTTATTTCTGCAGCATGAAAATACTACCATACGTCTCATGCTCGCGGCTAAGGGCCATCTTGCAAAAGTCCATTCATGGAAAGTGAAAAGATTCAAGTTACAGCTGGTTGGTTGTTCAATAATATATACAGGCCAACCAGAACCGAGACGGCAGACATACAAATTATACTCGCAATCTGTTCCGGTCATGGTCATACTTTGAGTTAAACGTTGTTCACCGAAAATCTGAGTTTCCAGCACCACAATGGAACCGCTGTCGTCAATGTTCAGCCTGTTCAGTCTGTTCAGCCTGTTCAGCAGTCTGGTCACAGCCTTTGGTGTACAGCCGAAGCCCAAAGCTCGGGTGACCATTGACAGCTCGATCACACCAGACGGTGCTGCGAAATATAGTGGCTTATTTGGCGCACGTCAAAACATGTGACGTTTGAAAGGTATACCTCCGGCAGATCGAAAGAGCTCAACAGCTCTTGACATGTTTTCTATTTGCATCAGCCTCGAAAGTCGAAAATGGATGTTATGTTGACATTTGAGCATGCTTTGTTGTTTCCTTCGATTCAAGTCCTCATCACATTACATTAATGTCGACTTTACCCGGCATTCAATATATCAAATTATTTTGATAGCTTCCCCGCTGGACATTGGACTGGACATTGACACGCTGGACACGCTGGAAGTAAAATGGCAACGCGCTTTCACACCGCTATACATGGTGGATTTATCAATGATCCTTACCTTTACTGAGATTGTGACACTTCTTGTCACATATACTGGTGACACTTCTGGGAAATTCAAACATCAAGCTTTGTTTTTCTCAGAAGACGAAATAGGCAAAACGATATTTCCAAGTCTGTGAACTTAAGTATTTTAACTGTGTAAGCGCTGCAGCCAGAGTTGTGCTTAAATCAAGGTACAACTCAGCTTTGACTTGGGTTATGCCTAGCTTCCGTTTAACTTTCATTTTAACTGAGTAAGCGCTGTAGCCGCTGTTGTGCTTAAATCAAGGTACAACTCAGCTTTGACTTGGGTTATGCCTAGCTTCCGCTCAATCTATCACAGAACGTTGCGCGGTAAAGGTCCTGTGTCCTGTGACGTCGTCCTGTGACGTTGTCCTGTGACATCGTCCTGTGACAGCAGATGTGCAAGCTTTCTAAAAGTTGTGTAAACTACTGAGCCACAGGATATTCTATTCAATAGGTGACATTGAACTTGGTCTAATCCACCTAATGACCCTTTCGATCCCCGTCCGGTCACGATGAGTTGAGGACCAAACGAGCATATCGGGCAGAGTCGGTCTAATCCACCTAATGACCCTTTCGATCCTCGTCCGGTCACGATGAGTTGAGGACCAAACGAGCATATCGGGCAGAGTCGGTCTAATCCACCTAATGACCCTTTCGATCCTCGTCCGGTCACGATGAGTTGAGGACCAAACGAGCATATCGGGCAGAGTCGGTCTAATCCACCTAATGACCCTTTCGATCCTCGTCCGGTCACGATGAGTTGAGGACCAAACGAGCATATCGGGCAGAGTCGGTCTAATCCACCTAATGACCCTTTCGATCCTCGTCCGGTCACGATGAGTTGAGGACCAAACGAGCATATCGGGCAGAGTCGGTCTAATCCACCTAATGACCCTTTCGATCCTCGTCCGGTCACGATGAGTTGAGGAGCATATCGGGCAGAGTCGTCTCAGAGTCAAACCATGAGTCGAGCACGGCCCTGCTTGCAACGTTTACGCGTGTATATGGCTTATCACACTTGCATTCTACACCATATGTCATTGATTGTTCCTGGAGCAACCAGCACATCCATGCCTAGTTCCCACTACGTATGAACTTGCAAATCTATATTATCGTCTTCAAAACGGCCCCATTATCGCCCATCCTGGTCGTGCGCCAGTCAGGGCCGCTAATTTGGCCTATGCAGCCGCGTTATATCGCATAATATCCTCGTAGAGAAAAATCGCTGGCGCAAACCACCGCCAAGTTTTTCGCTCCATTTGAGCTAGCCTAATGTAGCCGGGCGAGGCAAAATCCCTGCTCTCCACGGCAACTTTGCCAATAATGCTAATGCGATCAAATGGTGGCGATAGCCCGAAATTGCGTATCCGGGCAAGTTTACCCTCGGCCCGACAGCGAACGCCTATCGCGCTCACAATTTATTCCCGCATCGAATCGCTAAACGTCGTCGAAGATTTGTGCAAAATGCGGCAGGAAATGAAAACGGCGAGCTTGCTGCCGTGGCGACTGGCGCGGCGGCGGCGTCGTCGTGGCACCCCGTCAGCTGGTGGGGGACGGAGGGGTGAGGGGTGAGGGATCGGGAAGGGGAACACGTGGGGGGTCGACCCCAGAGAGTGACGCCAGACGCCCGCAGTTCTGATTTCCTTTTGGTGATTGTCTGAAATGATATCTTCCTGGCTGAAAACGCTCGGAAGTGGATGGAGTCGCGTACGTGACCCGACTGCGCCGCTGCCTATACAGACCATATTCCAGATGAATCGAGGCGATGAAAACCCCTAAGAACAGAGGACATTGAGCTCACTGGGGCTGTCGGCCTGCGACGCAGGCTCAGGAAAAACAAGCGTTGTGATTAATGGATTTCCATTACATGCATTGATGCCTGTCTAACGATTTATGTGATGTTTTCTCGACCATTAATCGACGTAGTTTGCTTCGCGGAGAAGCCATCGACGCAGTTGACGCATACAATTCGTAACTTGTATTAGATGTTGGCGAGCGGAGAACATGTGGTAATGATGAATTGCACTAACCATTATAGTTTTTGAACAGACTCTGTGCTATGCGCAATACATTTGCGGAAACGACATCAATGCATATTATCATGCAACTGAGAGACCGTTTCCTATTCAGCACGTGTTACACATATTTTACCAATAAATGCATGTGTTTATGAGTTGTAATGATGAAGCCAATAGAAAAACACCGGAAGTGATAACGGACTCTACAGGATCCAATAACACTTTTGGTATTGGATCATACCATATTTGGTCATGAATTATGGGATTATTGGACCGGGCGAACAGTTGCATGATAGAATATTGAATGGACTCGCGCCTGGATTTTTTTTTTATTGAACTCGCCTTCGGCTCGTCCAATAACACATTCTGTTTTCAGGCGCTCGTCCATTAAAGTATATTATCCTACACTCACACTAGATGCAGGTCTTTCTGAATGCATGTGCATTTAAAACCATATATGCATGCGTTAAATAACTGCATGCAGATTGGAAATGGTTGAAAGTCACGGGTCTGCGTAGAAATGATGATCATATTGTCACACACGCATCAAGGTCCCACGCTTACCTTCATTGACCTTTTTATATACAGTCGTGCATCAAGAACATCAAAATAACGTGCGCTGTATTTTTGTATACTTTCTACAGTAAATTCCACTTACAACGTCGATCCAGTTGCATCTCGTCTCTTCAGAAGTGACACACGATTGCAAAATAT
>JAXIVJ010017019.1:2500-10000 GCA_036785665.1 Chirona hameri | reverse complement strand
TTGATGGAAAAGACAGCACTGCCTGGAGTGAACCAATGGTTTGAGGACAATTATATCGTATCGTACTTCGTAGGGCCCTTGTTTCCCCACCCTAATATTATCAAGTTTTGGGGTGTTTCTAATTTGACGTCGATGCGTACATATCTTGTTTATCAATCGCTTGGCTTACGTTTACTTCATGGTTCGTTCACCCATAGTAAATGTATGAAGTGGCGTTACTGATATTAAGTGGCGTTACTTAGCTTACTGTTTGCAATCATGTACCGTATAATCTTTCTACCATCCAATAATATGTTATACTGGTACTGGGACATACATCACTGTTTCTCGCATTATAAAACAGCTTCTTGGAAAACTGTTAGCCTTATATCAAGGCCGCCCTGGGACTGCCACGTACTTCCCACCACACCGCTTTGCTTACTGCCTTACACGTGCCCCCCATACACGAATCACTCAGAGGCTCCATATTTCAGCGTTTTAGAGCAACCTTCCGCTCGTCCCATCGACTGCATCAGATATATATCTCGGGTCTCGCTCAGCTCGCTGTGAACCCTGATGCACTTGCTGGCTCATTCTTGTCCCAAGTGTATGCAATGTGCAATAATGATTTCGGCGTCATCCTGGACATCGCTGCCGGTCGCATTGACCATGAACGTGTGCGCACGCCCCGTAGCCCAAGTGGGCTAGTAGACAGTATCAGGCTGGTACTGTCTGGACCTCAGTGCCAAACGACAAGACGCTTGCTGAGGCTGCTTACCTCAGCGTAGTATTTTCAGGAGGCTCCCGAAGCCAACCCAGGTCCGTCCAAGCAGACGGATGAGGAGTAGGTATACTCACTGCTGGTGTTTTGTTTCTGTTTCTGTTATGTTTATGTATGTACTTGTCACATTGTGACGCCTAATAAATATTGATTGATTGATTGATTATATAATGTGTAGGGAGACCGGGGCTAAATGCATCACGGGTTGAATGCATCAGAGCTTATAACTAAACAACTACTCATGAGATGGAAATTCCAGTGGGTCTACAAGAAAAGCGCATACGCAAACCCTTTGCAACGGTGAAACGAGCGCTCTTAGAAGCTGGCTGATTTGGCAGACGCCGAAAGAGTGATTTTTGAGGAAGAAAGTTAATATTTGCCAATACATACAACACTCAGTAGACTCTTTGCAACTTCAGGTATGGTTAAACATATACTTCTTCATATACTTAATATACTTCCGTAGACCGTAGCATATACTTCTGGCGTTAAAACGATAGGAGATCTTGTCTGAACTGCTTAAACGTCCACCATTTTATGCGCTCAAAACAAATCAAAGTGGGCATAGGGCAGGTTGAATCGTTTGTGAAGGGGCAGGTTGCAACGTTAGGTTAATATGACATAAATAACGAACATTAATTAATAGCGTGGAATATCTAGTAAAACAAATAATATGGTGTTTAAATATAATATACTAAGGAATATAATTGATATATAATACAGTGACCAATAAAAAACGTTTTCAATACCGGTACGTTTTTGCCATACATTACCGAGCGGGCACGAAGCGCCCGTGAGGTTTCTCGTCAACTTACTAGACAAATGTACATTTGACCCGACCCGACCCGGCCCGACCCGGCCATACATACGCTTTTCGGAAGCTAATAACTTTGCAACTACTGCTCCGATTGAGATTGGGTTTTCACCATTAGATAGGTCCATCAAATCAATTTTGTGTTTAGTATGGTGCGTTCTGATAGAGGTGGTATCACAGCGCGTGGCAATTGGCACACGCGAACGTCGAAATGAACAAAAACCTTGCAAAAATGACTATTACGAGCGAGCGCTTCGCGCTCGCTCGTCTTTCCGTGGTATATAAGAACAATCTGAATATGAGCGGCCCGGCCCGGCCCGGCCTGAGGCGACGCTTTTGAGAAGCTCATATCTCTGCAACCACACGTCCGATTGGCAAGCTGACTTCTTTGCTGAGCAGCTCCATCCAGCCTACCCTGTATGAGACCAGTGCCGACTCATGTGGGTGACTATCACTGCGCGTGGCGCGTGCTGCGTGACGGGTGTTGAAAAGTGTTTTTTCGCAAAAACTCTGCAACGGCTGAACCGATTATGTGCAAATTTGGTGTGTGGTTAGGGACCCCTCAGCCGCCAATTTTCCACAAGTCAGGAATGGGGTGCCTCTGCACGTGCGCACGTGCACACCCCTATTTTATATCTCAGTAACGGCTGAACCGATTGCGTTCTAATTTGGTGTGTGGTTAGGGGCCTCTCAGCCGTTGCCTTTCCACAAGTCAGGGGTGGAGTGCCTCTGCACGTGCGCACGTGCTCACCCCTGTTATATATCTCAGGAATGGCTGAGCTGATTGTGTTCAAATTTGGTGTGTGGTTAGGGACCTCTCAACCCCCAGTTTACCACAAGTCAGGGATGGGGTGCCTCTGCACGTGCGCACGTGCACACCCCTATTATATATCTCAGGAACGGCTGAGCCGATTGTGTTCAAATTTGGTGTGTGATTAGGGACCCCTCCACCGCCGCCTACCCACAAGTCATGGGTGGGGCGCCTCTGCACGTGCGCACGTGCGCACCTTTATTGTATCTCAGGAACTACTTGCCCGATCGGGTATTATTATTTATTGTATCTCAGGAACTACTTGCCCGATTCACCATACATTTATTTCGCGCTCGCTCGTTCATCGCCAACTACGGCGCCTTACTGGTTGATAAAATATGGCTGTATCATTCTAAGCATTAATTTATACGCTGAAGCATGCAGCGCTCAGGACGTACTCCCTTTTGGCGGATTTGAGAAAGGAGATCATGAACAATTTAATGCAACTTAATTGTTATGTTGGCATGCATTGAGGCCTGGCAATTTTTCTGGAGGACTAAAATGACTGTGTTACTACCACGTGTGCTCCCTTACCGTTTCATATTTCACACCTGTTTTAGCGCTACCAGAGTGCGCTCGCTCGGTCATCGCCCAAAAAGACGTTTTACTGGTTTTATACGTTCCAGGGGGTAGATGCAACCTGCCCCGTTAGCGGGGTTAAATGCATCACTTGCAGAGCTGTCTTAAAATTGTCGCTGTACCTATTTATACTTTGTTGGAATACAAATGAATATGTATTTTGATGGGGAAAAGACACACTTTTCCTACAGAAATGTCCGATTTCAAATATCCTATACGAATCGACGGCTAAAAAGGTAAATATGAAAATTGATGCATCCAGCCCCGGTCTTCTAAGAGACCGGAATGTGGTTTCAGTTATACGGGTATTGGTGATTTGACTCAAAACACAATAATAAGTCACTTAGGATAACTGATACCTTGGCACTAAGTCCCTGGCTACCCAACTTTGCTTTTGGAGCTCATTTAATCAGCAAGATATTAAAGGAGGTTAAATACATAATGTTAAATCTTGTAATGAGAACAAAAGCAATGGAGTCCGGAAAAAGCTGTAAGCCTATGCGATATTTAGAGACCATGGGGCGGATCTAGATTTTTCCCGAAGGCGGCGGCTGACCCGGGGGCTGATTTTTTTTTGCGTTCAAAGGGGGGGGGGGGGGGCATGGGCCTACAAGGGCGCCAAAGGTTAATTAATAACATACATTTTTGCTGAAAAAATGGCAAATTCTCTTACGCTTACTTATTTGCAGTACCTCCGCCTCCGCCTCCGCCTCCGCCTCCGCCTCCGCCTCCGCCTCCGCCTCCGCCTCCGCCTCCGCCTCCGCCTCCGCCTCCGCCTCCGCCTCCGTCTCCGTCTCCCTCTCCCTCTTTCTCTCTCTCTCTCTCTCTCTCTCTCTCTCTCTCTCTCTCTCTCTCTCTCTCTCTCTCTCTCTCCCTCTCGCTGGCTCGCTCTTTTGCTTGCTTGCTTGCTTGGTCTCTTCTTTGTCTCTTTTTTGTCTCTTTTTTACCTCTTTCTTGGTCTCTTTCTTTGTCTTTTTTCTCTCTCTTTCTTTGTCTCTTTCTTTCTTTCTCTCTCTTTCTCTCTAACCTGCCGAAATCTACCCAACTCTCTCTCCGTCCTGCTGAAACCCACCCACCCCTCTCCGGCCAGTCGAAATCTACTCACCCCTCTCCTTAGCTTACCGAAATCCACCCTGCTACCAATTTGTCGGCCTGCCGAAGTCCACCCGTCCCTCTCCCCGGTCTACCGAAATGCACGCTGTCTCTGGCCGACAAAAATATGTGCAGTCCTCTCTCCGGCCTGTTTCTCCGCTTCATTAGCACGATCGATGCAAGTGGCTTCTTGGCTCAGAAATCAGAGGTGCTTCAGTTTTAAAGACACCACGATCGCAAGGCCTTCTTCCGGCTTTCGAGGCAGCTCCGGTTCAATAGTCCGGACCTTTACAACTGAGTACTTTTAACCAGGGGTGTCGACACCGGGGGGCCTGGGGGCTGGCCCCCCAGGATCGCTCCTGCCGGAGTTCGCCCCCCCAGATTTGCAGGATTTTAACATTAGCCCTTTGGGGCTGGCCCCCGAACCCCTGGCTGCCCCACTCAAAATTTTGTGGCGACGCCACTGCTTTTAGCCCATTGCCAAACATATTTCTTCGATCACTGTCAGTATCACTGTCAGCCACCACGAATACCCTACTGATGCTTTCTACTTAGACCTGGTCAAACGGCGCCTGATGGAAGTGTTAGACAACAAGGGCGGAGAGACGCCTCTCGTCCAAATTGCATCGTAGCCACGTCTTTGCGGTGCTTTTTGAAGTCCTTCTTCGTAGCGCATTTAACAATCGCGCCCGCCTGACTTCTTCTCGCATCAATAAGATATGGCAAGGAGAGATGTTCGAGTTGATGTGGGGCTGGCGGCACGTGACCTGAGGTCGGCACCTGGCCAGGGGCGGCACCTAGCCTGAGGGTGGCTCCTGGTCTGAGAGCAGGAAGCGTCAGATATCAAACTCTGTAAGCAGATCTATTTCCGCGCCTTCGGCGCGAAAATTGGTCTGCTTACGCGGTCCTTCCGCGCCTTCGGCGCGGAGGGGGCCTGTATCCGCCCCTGTATCCGTCCCCTGTATCCGCCCCCTGTATCCGTTCCCTGTATCCGTTCCCTGTATCCGTCCCCTGTATCCGTCACCTGTATCCGCCCCTAGTATCCGTCCACTGTATCCTCCCCCTGTATCCGCTCCCTGTATCCGCTCCCTGTATCCGTCCCTGTATCCGTCCCTGTATCCGCCCCCTGTATCCTCCCCCTGTATCCGCCCCCTGTATCCGCCATTGAGAGACACTTGCTATTTTGCTTGCTTTTTGGTGATCCTACTGTACGAAATTCCTATGCATAAGGGCATAAAGTGCAAAATTGTGTTCCTTTTTCAGAGAAACTTCAGTTTTAGATTGTTCCAAAAAGACTTGTAAAACTGTTCCATTAAAACGAATTACATTGGCTTATAGCTTTAACTAGGTGGGCTAAATATAGCCAACGTTTTATCAATAAATCCATCCAATGCCACATGCTCTCTGACAAGAGCAGATGGCCGCCTTAACTTTGCAAGATTCTCAGAACATAGTTAGATACACAAACCCACTTTCCATCTTGGCTTATCTCGCATAAGCTCCAAAGTCGCAGCAAACATATATCATGTGGTTGCCAAACCTCAGTGTTGAATTCTTCTAAGTTAACTTCACCAGCAGTGGACATTCAAAAACCGTCTCAAGTCGACTGAATTTCGTTGTGCGTGACTAAAATCCGTCCGAGCGGGACACGCTGACCGTCCGTCAAATTTCACAGGCCATTGTAGGCCTAAATGGCCAATCAGTTGGGACGTTAGACCAACATGCTGCGGTCGACTGATAGTGAGGAAGGAGCGAGGCGAGGCGAGGCGAGGCGAGGCGAGCGTGTTGCCACCGACTGCGGCGGAAAGTCACATCGCCGTGATGGACGGGCAGCTCGCCGAGACGCGATCGTGCTGGCTTGGTGATGGGAATATCCGCGCTGTGGGGTGTGCTCGTATTGCCAGGATACCTGCACACAGTGGCTCTGGAAGGGGGGGGATGGGGTTATATGGGCGCACAGTACGAAGTCCCCTACGAAGTCACGTATTAAGATACTGCGGGTTATAAGGTGGGTTACATTTTGGTGGTGCAAAATGTAAGTAAACTATTTTCTTTTTTAATAGAATGGTGTAGTATCTGTTTGATTTCATGAGGTAGCGATATCATGTGCACTACGCCAGTCATGGTAGCAATACACACGTGAGGGTATAGAACTCGTGGTTTTGACACAGCAGCTACTACTAACACCTTGAAATAAAATAATATCAAATAATAATCCAAGGGGGTCGGGGCGGCTCAGTTGGTAGAGCGTTGGACTCGGAATCCACGGATTCCGGGTTCGAGTCTGGCTACTGGCGAGGTCATTCGGTTCTCCGCTTGGGTCGGTGTGAGAGACCCCGACTATAAATGACGACAGGCGCGTAGTCGTAAAGCCCCAATACCACCACTAAATAATAATCAAAATAATAGTTATGGATGTTTCCTCGGAAATGGAATCACTACAGCAAAGTTCTACATGCCACAATATCAGCTTTCAACGAAACTTTATATCTGATTCATGCTGACGCGCAAGTTGTATGCTGTTATGGGGAACCAGTCATTCTCCTTTACAAAATTAGACCTGCTCCGAGCTCCGTCAAATATTTGCATATTTATCAATATCCCTCTGCTGATAATTCATTGGACGTTTGACCCAATAGCATTTGTTTGAACTTTCCTTCACCACGGCGTAGTTTCTTGAACATGCATGTTAATTTTCCGAGTAATCAATAGCGATTTAGAGTGCTATGACTCATGGAATAGTGGAGCCGGTAAGAAGGCAGCCGATGTTTGCGTTAAGTTCAAGCCGTAATAATGCTAGCAACATCCGATTTATGCACGAAGAAGAATGGTTGGTCGTAGTAAACTAATCTCATGTGTGATCGTTGTTCACTTTAACCGGAAGTTTGGGGAGTGAGCAGCCCAGCCTGTTACACTAGTCTGATTCAGGCTTTAACCTGGGCTTGTGTTCTTCGCCTGTTATGTTGCAGCCCGAACATGACACTATGACCTGTTATGCTACGGCCCGATCGGAACTTGTACTCATCATTAACCCGAGCCGTGCCGGGGGGGGGGGGGAGACCCCCCTCAGGTTTTTCGAGTACAGCGGAAAAACGGTCGCGCGCAGCGCCGCCATTTTGGACACAGCTGTTCAGGCATCAATTGCCCACATTATGTTTAAAAAAAATACCTCGGGTCATCTCAGGTCAGGTCATCAGACCAGGTCACGTGACCCCACCTCCAAAATAACTTGTGGTGGTACCACAGTCACAGTTTTTGGATGCTCGGTTTTAAACTTACAGGATTTCATCAGGTCATATATATCTACTATTCATTTATCTTCATTTTTCTTTATCAGCGACCTAAGGTCGAGTAAATTTCGTGACCTCCCCATTATAAGTCAATGGGGAAATATTAAAATGCTTCCTATTCCAAAGATACGCAAGATATCAATCTAATTCCTTC
>JAXIVJ010017017.1:0-27264 GCA_036785665.1 Chirona hameri | reverse complement strand
ATTAAACGTTACCACACAGCTCACACGGGCTGCCACATTGCTTACCACCATATCAATATTTGTCCTCTGATAAGGTCAATAAGGTTGCCTTTTTAAGTTGTTTTCAATATTGACATTGGGTGATTATTAGGTAGTGTTTGTATTAACCAGGGGTATGGCCATGGCATTGTATGACATTGTATGGCCATGGCTATGAAATGTAAAATGTTTAAACATTGTATTTTCATCCCAATCTCTCATCTTGACCTCGGCTTCAAGAATCTGAATCAGAGTGAGGTAATCATCTAGCTGGCTCCACCAGCATTCCGATTGATCTGGCCAACAAGGTTAGGTTGGGTTTTGTTATGTTTCATGCGCATTTTTTGGTATTAGATGGCGCATTTAATTAAGCCATGCTACAGGGCACATATATACAAATTGGATAAGGATAACTGAAGAAAAATAAGCATAAAATAGCACACAATAGCATAGCATAACATAGGCTGCGCCCCTGTCCTCGGGCCTTGGCTGGGGCAACTTTGAAAACAATTCTCCATCGATGCCCACTACTCAATAATGAAATTATCGGATAATTTTGTATCCGGCCTTTCAACTATACATGATCGCAGATCATTCTTTTACGTGCCGTACGACGCTGAACGCTGTGACACGACCATTTCGCACTATGTTCACCCTTGCTTCGGTTTCAGACAACTGTCACTTAACCTCAACAGTACCTATATATCAGGCCATCACAAATCGCTACTACCGGGGCTCGTTGTCAATGGGTGATTTTGAGGCCATATATTTGTTACGACGAGGATACGAATGTCTCGGTTTCTTGTTATCGAATGTTTTACTTCGATCGGACGCCACGGGTATCTCCTGGTAGGCTGATGGACACAGGTGCAGTGTTTCGGCGCCACGAGGACGATAATGAAGCCGTAAGCTCGGACATCGGGCAGTGATCTGAGACTTGTGTTGATTGTTGATTTACTCTCCATGTGAAGCTGTCGCTGATGCCTCGATGCTAAGTGAGCTGCAGATTATCATGCGCGCAATCTTCTCTCTCATTTCGTTGCTGTTGATCCGGACATCCAGCTACTTATGGTGTGTACGTGCAGAATGCACAGCGATCCTTATGTAACCAATCAGCAACGGATTGATAAATGGATGTTGGATAGCTGGGATAGTTCATTGTCGACTCGCGTTTCACTAAGTCATCTGTTTGTGACTATCAAACAGCTAATACAAGCGGTGTTCATTCTAAGGTCTTAAACATGTTAAATTTTGCCCTTTTTCGTTTTGTCATGAGTCGCTTTTACTACTACCCCCCCCCCCCCCTTCCCCCTCCCCCGGTCGCCGACTCAATTACAATCCCAACGAAAAACAAAAAGTTCCGCCTCTGACCTCAACAGTACCTATATATCCGGCCATCACAAATCGCTACTACCGGGGCTCGAGCTCTTTGTCAATGGGTGATTGTGAGGCCATATATTTGTTACGACGATGATACGAATATCTCGGTTTCTTGTTATCGAATGTCTTACTCGATCGGACGCCACGGGTATCTCCTGGTAGCTCAGTTGGTAGAGCGGTGGACTGTAGTGGTATTGTTCAGGCATCCATAGGTCGCTGGTTCAAATCCGGCCCGGGAGACTTTTCCGTGCTGGCGTCCGCTGGTGTTGTTGTTTATCCAATCGCGTATCCCTTGTCAATGGGTGATACGTTCGTGATCTTGTCTGCTTGGCCACTGGGACGGCAAATATGCATTTGTTGGATGTGTTAATTAAACAGATCCTGTTTTCGTCCCATACCCACTTCAGCAATCGCTACGATTTGGAGACATGGATGTACCAATAAACCACACCCACAAACATTTAGGCCTTACCATATCCAGTGACTTGAAAGTCAAAGCGCACATAGAAGCTATTATAAAACGAGCCAACTCATCGCTGAGTCAGGTGTACCCCATCGCTTAATGTCTTGCCAGAAATACATTGAACCAATTATACTGCATTTACATTCGACCACTATTTGACTACCGCAACATTTGATATGATTGACATATCACGATAGCAGACCAACTCAGACTAGAACACTTACAAACAAGGACTGCACGACTAGTGACAGGACCCCTTTTTAGATCATCCAACGAAAGACTACCTGGACGAACTAGGCTGGGAGAAACTGAAAACACGCAGAGAAATTCACAAACTTACATATTTCTACAAACTAATTGACGAAAGAAGCAACACGCCTGACTTCATCAAGGAACCTGGCCTGGCACAAGTCCAGACAACACCAACAGACTCCTCAGAAACGTGCGTGACACTACTTCACCCCCGGCCTACCTCACATCATATACAACGTCATTTATACCCAATACCATCGATACATGGAATCATCTACCTGAAGCTATTCGTAACCTACCATCCACCAAATCCTTTACCGAGGCCATCGCCCTGAGACTAACCAAACCAAAACCACTTATCTTCTTTGCTTTTTGATGTAAGAGAAGCAACATTCTTCATACTAGACTTCGACTCAGACTGTCTTCTCTTAATGGGCACCTGTTCTCCCTTAACAGCAACACAGTTCAATCTCCAGGGTGCAGCTGTGGCTCGGCTTTTGAAAACACGTCTCACTTCATTTTCGCTTGTCCTTTGTTCCAAATCGAACGTAATCATGTAACAGATGAACTCCAATGATCATTCCTTGCTTCAACTCTGTAAACGTCGCAGAACAAATCGACATACAGGAGTCTCTACGGCAGGAGTCTCAGTATGGTCGGTGAGAGTTGCGTCGCAAAAGCATTTCAAGCGATCCTGCTAAAGTCAAACAGATTCCGATGAGAGGCGCGTCTATGCCGTCCGGCTGCAACTGGGCACCGCCTTAAATGTCGATGGGCGTCACACGGGGGGGGGGGGGGGGCGGGCGTGCGTCCGCTCGATTAGGTTAGAAAAATGTAAAAAAACACGAATATTTTTTATTTGCTTTCAGCATAGGAACGGTCAGGAGAGGTGCCGCGATATAGGTGCTCCAAGCACCTCTGCACCAGTCCTCAGTATTCTGCAGTGCTTGTGTTTTATGTACGAATTTGGTAAAATAAAATAACGATGATGATGATGATGACGGTGACCTCGGATGACCTCGGCTGACCCTGTACGGGTCACTGAACAAAAATGGCACCTAGGTCATCAAGAATGGCTTATAATAACATGATCCAGAAGGAATTAGACTGATTTCTTGCATATCCTTGGAATAGGAAGCATTTAAATATTTCCCCATTGACTTATAATGGGAAGATCACGAAACTGACCCGAAACTGGCCGCTGATATAACAAAATGCAAGACATACGAATTGTAGATATATATATATATATATATGACCTTATGAAATCCTTTAGGTGTAAAACCGATCATTAAAAAACTGTGACTGTGGTACGACTAAAAGTTCTTTTGGAGGTGGGGTCACGTGACCTGGTCTGGTGACCTGACCTGAGATGACCCGAGGTGTTATTTGTTGCATAATGTGCGCAATTGATTCTCAAAAAGCTGTGCTAAATACGGCGGCGCTGCACGCCGCCGTTTATCTGCTATCCTTAAAAACCCTGAGGAGAGGGGGGTGGGGGGGTCTAAACACCTCCTCCCCCCGGCACGGCGCGGGTTAAGCAGTTGATTATACAAAGTGGTGATCAAAATATATGCAGCTGTGATGCTTAAAGAATGCCAAAAGTGATTCATATCAATGTTAGACTGAAAGAAGGGAAACTGAACGCATGAAATACTAATGTGAAACTTTAATTTGCATTTCTTTATACATTGTATTTTGCTATAAATTTAGCCGATTGGTTTGCAAGGGAGGCCTTAGTTTCAGATTATAGTGATATACCGAGCTTGTTCTGTGTTGCCTGAACCCACCACCATGGGTGGAGAATCCTATAGGGTAGCCCCGGTCACGGGCGGGGTCAACTTTTTGGGAAAACTTTGTTTTACAAGCCCTTAGTTTTTATTTAAAGGAATTCATAAACGCAAATATAATTCCAGCATAAAACTGTATACTTGGTACGACTATCTGTGAAAAATATGTGTAAAATGAAACGTTTCGAAGTTTTATTTTAAATCACATGCCCCACATTACATATGCACCAATTTCTATCATCTCCCACACTTTAGATCTCCCACATGTATCCGAATGCCTAATTTTCATGCTAAGTGACGTTATCTGCAGCCATGAACATGATTAATTGTTACTGGTATAAGGTCGCCTCCGAACCTAAGTTTTGGTGTCTAGTATAAGCGTTTGTGTGAGAATGTTTGTTGGATTGTTTTTGTGGTGTTGAATGTGATAGCCCATTCTTGACCGTACCTATATATTTCGTCAAGGTCGCGTTGCAGTGTCTGTTGTGTCACGTGTACGTCACTTGTGGTGTGTGAGGCATAGAGAGAGGTGTCGTCAGCAAATAAAAGAATGTCGTTCTGCGTCCGATTAGAGAGTCCGTTGAGATATATAAGTGCTAATAATGGCCCAAGTACAGAGCCCTGTGGGCATCCTGCGTTAATGGTTTGAGTCGCCGAAAAAGTGTCTCGTACTTGAACTCGCTGTCGTCTGTCTTGTAAGTATGATGAGAGCCAGTCGTAGAGTCGTCCTGTGATTCCAAACTCATTTTTGCATTTGTCCAGGAGTCCTTTATGCCATATTTTGTCGAAGTATTTAGAAATGTCGAGATATATAGCTGTAAAGTCGCGTCCTGAGTCGAGTGATTTGTATAAGTTGTGTGTCAAGTATAAGAGTTGCTGTTGAGTACTGTGACTCTGCCGATTCCCACTTTGTTTGTCAGTTAGGAGAGAGTGTTCAGCGAAATGATTGTAAATATTCTTGTACACAATTTTTTCGAAAACTTTTGAAAGGGCCGAAAGTATACTGATTGGTCGATAGCATGAATAGTCGGATGGTGAACCTTTCTTTTTGAATATCGGTTTGATGTTTGCTTCTTTAAACTTAGCTGGGAATTTTCCTGATGATAGAGACTTGTTAAACAACTGCGCTAGTTGTTTTGAGATCAAAAGAGCAACAAGTTTCAGCAATTTTACAGGTAATCCATCAGGGCCAGTCGATTTGTTTGAGTCAAGGGAGTTAAGAATTCGAAGAGCCTCACTTTCGGAAGTGGAAATATTTTCTAGAGTGGGTACCGGCAGTCCATCTGTTGTGTGTGGTGGTGGTTCGTGGTTGTCTGGAATGTTGAGAGTGGATTGTGCAGCGAAATGATTATTTAATAGTGTTGCTTTTTCTTTGTCGTCAATGATGATATCGTTTTGGTTAGAATGAAGGGGAGGAATGGTGTCGTCTCGTGTCTGTCCTATAATCGTGCGTAATGTGTGGTGATATTTATATGGCTGGTGTTTGTGTGGCAGTAGTTTTTGAACTTGGTTTTGAATATACTCGTCTTTGAGCCGTCTATTTAAAGCTGTTACCTGATTTCTTTGATACTTCCATCTTTCCCAGTTGAATTGGCTCCGGGCTTGTTTTGCAATTTTGAATAACCTGTCTCGCTTCCTAATATTTCACTTTAGCTCTGAAGTTATCCATGGTTTGTGTTCAGTTTGATTGGTTTTGCGTCGAATAGAAATTGCGGCGGCGGCGGCGTTGTGTATTGCAGATATAAATAAGTCGGTTGCTGTGTCTATATCATTATTCAATATATGTGTCCAATTAGTGTTAAGTAAAAGAGTTGTAAGAAGAGGAGCGTTTAACCTTGAATAATCCCAGATGTATGTATGGGTCTGTTCTGTGTTTTCCGGAGGCGGTGCTACATCAACTGTGGCATAAATAGGGAAGTGGTCGAGATTTGAAAACGGCGAAAAAGTGCCACTATCAATGATGATGTGACTGTTGCTTGTAAAGATGAGATCGCGCAAATTTTCACAGTTGTTGGCGATTCTGGTTGGTTGCTTTATTAGCTGTTGTAGATCTAGCGTTTCTGTGGTGTCTTTTAGCTTGTGGTCGAAAGTTGTGATGCCGTTGTGTTGATATATTTGATGATCTAAGTATATATTTCCAGCATTAAGATCCCCTAATATGAGTGTGGCTGTCGGGTTGTGGATCTGTGTTCGACATACTGATTCTGTTAAGCTGTCAGTGAAATTTAGAAATTTTTCCATTGTAAAGTTAGGTGGTAAATAAGCGCAACAATAATGTAAAACTTTGAGTTTTTATTTTGACCCATATCCACTCTTCATCACCTATTTCTAACTCAGGTAGTCTTTGGAAAGGTAGTGATGTGTAAATGTAAATTGCTACGCCACCGCCATGTCTGTTTCTGTGTCGAGTCAGGGGTGTATGGAAACCTTCCAATTGGTATAAACTGCTGGCTATTGTGTCATTTAATTTGGTCTCGGAAAGTGCCAGAATTTGTATGTCATTGGTTTCGACAAATTGCTGAAGCTCGTCAATTTTGTTTCCGGCGGTGATGCTATTAATGTTAATGTGTGCTATGATTATATTTTGTTGCGGATGTGTTTGTAGTGGCCTTGGATTTATTTCAATGCCGCTGATGATGAGCAATGTGTATCATTGCTCTATGTCTAGAGCAATGAATGACGACGCCAGTAGACGACATACAGTCCCTCGGATAATGCATTACAAATCGTAAAACGAAACAGAGCAAGGCAGTGCAGGTCACTACAGTCCAACATGACATAGAGAAATGGAAAGCGGCAAGTGACACTGAACTAAATAAACAAAGCAATAACCCATGAGACAGAAATAAATCAGAACATAGCATTATGTCTACGAACGTCCCAAGTCTAGTCCAAAGTCTGTTTGAAATAGTACGCTTAGTGTTATGAAAGTTGCGTTGTGAGTGGCATGGCTGAGTGTTCGGTGGTGGGTAGTATGTAACCAGGTTATGCCTGCGAGCAGCTGGGAGGGCCAGATACCTTCCTGTTTGAAATGATACGTCTCTGTCTGGTGATGGCACTCCAGATGGCGCTGGGGGTATCCCAGACAACGGTGGCGGTCGGTGAACGGCCCACAATTCAGATGACTGGATGTCTATGGGAACGGACTTCCCCAGAGAGGCGCCGGTGACTGGAAAGAGAGGCAACGAGTGAGCGCTTCGTGGCGGCGGCAAGCGACACTGAACTAAATAAACAAAGCAATAACCCATGAGACAGAAATAAATCAGAACTGAACATGAGATGAACCAACCATATGACCTGACTGACCAACAATAACAAGAATAGTGCGCAATTAGATTAACATACAGATACTGATAACTTATCAGCGCATACCACATGTTTAATTAAGTATAATTACTGAACAATAATTCAAGGCAACTCAAATAAGTGTAAATAAGTGTACCGTTATACTGAAATTAAGACAGAACTAAATGATGCCAACAATGAGGGAAAACATAGCATTAACATAGCGTGAACGTAAGCAATGTAGTATGGTTGACAGTACGCGATCAGGCTGGGGTCACGCGGACCAGGTAGCAGCGGCGGCGCCAGGCACGCTCGGGTGGAAGGCCGCGAATAACCAAACCGTCACTGGCAGAGGAGGCGACTGGCGTCACTGTACGACGCCAGTAGACGACATACAGTCCCTCGGATAATGCATTACAAATCGTAAAACGAAACAGAGCAAGGCAGTGCAGGTCACTACAGTCCAATATGAGAGCACACAAACACAAAAATATTACAATCACACAATCCATCACACACCCAATCTACAATAAGATCCGCTCAGCACACCGCTCCCCCCCCCCCCCCCACACACACACAACACCCACGCCGGTGTGTACAACCGCAGTCACGCTTCAAAGTTCGAACAAAGGACAGGTCATGGCAGTCCGACAAACACCAGGGATGAGTCGGCCGTTCGCCGGCGGTCAAACTGCGGCCACATGATTGTCCTGTGCTGTGTGCGGCGCAGCATGACAGCGCCGCCGTCCCGGGCCGCCAGGCCGCGCCCGGCAGGAACACACGCGGCTCCCGCCCACGACGAACGGAGGCCACGCGCCAGCAGAGGTCACCGGGTCATCGGCGCACGCGAGTAGGGCCCGGGGGAGAGTCAACCGCAGAACGGCTAGGAATGTCTCATGTCGGGCGGACGAAGGGACTCGCACAAGGACGGCCCCGGGCACGGGTCAGCCGGCGCCACGGGAGCGGCCGGGGTCGGTCGTGAGACGGAGCGGGCCGCGCCACGCAGCAGGGGCGCCGCCAGGCGAGCAGGAGAGCAGGAGCCGGGTACCGCGCGCAGCACGGGCGCCTCCAGGCGAGTCGGAGTGCGGAGTGGGGCACAGCGCTCGCGATCGCTCAGCACCGCACGAGGTCCGGACCGCGTGCCGTGGCTCGCCGATCTTACTGTGCGGCTCTACTGCCACGCTGGCTCCTGGTACGCCCCGGCACGAGTCTGTAGCCCTCCCGGTCAACGTCACCTGATGCAGCGGGAACGGCGTCGGTCCGGCAATCTGGGTCGACAGCGGCGTCCAGGTCCTCGAGAGATCTGACGATCTTGGTCGGACTTCCCTCCCTCAGTCTGATTTTCAATCTGCCGACGTCGGTCCACGCTGAATGGATTTTCCCCTCCTTTTTCATGCATCGGGCCACATACATAGTATGTTGATTGGCACGGGTCAGGTTGTCCGAGACGAACGTTTTGCTCGCAGTTTCTGTCGACACAGTCGAGCCACGAGCCGGTCGGGGTTTTCGGAGTTCCCGGCGCGCATTGTAAAATTCATGGCGCTTCGTGAAATTCGTGAATCGCACAATGATGTTTCTGGTGCCGGCCTCGCTCACCTTGCCGATCCGGTGGGTCTGATCAATATCGGCTGGAGTTACGGCGACACCGGTCATCTTGCCGAGATCCACGATGATCTGGTCAATCGATTCGTTGGCGGCCTCCGGTATTCCGCTCACATTCACGCACAGCCGGCGGGAATACTGCTCCAGTTCGTTGAGCTGGGAGCTGGTCGTCCTGAGCTAGTCCCTCAGCTCGGCGATCTCTGCGTCCTTGGCAGCCACCGCCTCAGCAACGACTGCTCTCACCTGCTCCCTTAGAAGTGACTGTATTTCACCGTCCTTTAAGGCAGTCCATCAGCGCCCTTTTTAGCGAGGCTTCCACAATCATCGCACCGGTGTAAGTTTGCAGTGCCGCTCACCGCCGCCAATCAGCTCTCACACCAAGGTCACGGTCGGTCGCCGGCCGCGGGGTACACGCGGAGCACACGTGCGGTCACTGTCACTGACACGCCGGAGCGAACGCTCGAGCGACCTGACCCGGCGGCGGTCAGTCGAAGACTGACCGCCGCCGGGTATTGATATGGTGGTAAGCACCGGGGACCGCCGCTTACCACCATAGCAATATTTGTCCTCTGATAATGTCAATAAGGTTGCCTTTTTAAGTTGTTTTCAATATTGACATTGGGTGATTATTAGGTAGTGTTTGTATTAACGCCATAATGTATGGCCATAGCTGTGAAATGCAAAATGTTTAAACATTGTATTTTCATCTCAATCTCTGATGTTAATCTCCGTTTCAAGAATCTAAAGCAGAGTGGGGTAATCATCTAACTGGCTCCACCAGCATTCCGATTGATCTGGCCACCAAGGTTAGGTTGGTTTTTGTTATGTGTCATGCTTATTTTTGGTATTAGGTGGCGCATTTAATTAAGCCATGCTACAGGGCACATATATACAAATTGGATAAGTATAACTGACGACAAATAAGCATAAAATAGCATACAATAGCATAGCATAACATAGGCTGCGCCCCTGTCCTCGGGCCTTGGCTGGGGCAACTTTGAAAACAATTCTCCACCCATGCCCACTACTCAATAATGAAATTATCGGATAATTTTGCATCCGGCCTTTCAACTATACATGATCGCAGATCATTCTTTTACGTGCCGTACGACGCTGAACGCTGTGACACGACCACTTCGAACTATGTTCACCCTTGCTTCGGTTTCGGACAACTCTCACTCAACCTCAACAGTACCTATATATCAGGCCATCACAAATCGCTACTACCGGGGCTCGAGCCCGTTGTCAATGGGTGATTTTTGAGGCCATATATTTGTTACGACGAGGATACAAATATCTCGTTTTCTTGCTATCGAATGTTTTATTTCGATCGGATGGTCACGGGTATCTCCTGGTAGCTCAGTTGGTAGAGCGGTGGACTGTAGTGGTATTGTTCAGACATCCATAGGTCGCTGGTTCAAATCCGGCCCGGGAGACTTTTTCCATGCTGGCGTCCTCTGTTGTTGTTGATCTGCTTACGTATAAGTAGTACAAGCAGATCAACACGTGTAAGCAATACGTGTAAGCAGATCAACAACAACAGCGGACGCCAGCATGGAAAAAGTCTCCCGGGCAGGATTTGAACCATTGATCAATGGATGTCTGAACAATACCACTACAGTCCACTACAGAAGTAAAACATTCGATAACAAGGAAACGAGATATTTGTATCCTCGTCGTAACAAATACATTTAACATTTCACAGCCATGGTCATACATCTTTTTAATACAAACACTACCTAATAATAACCCAATGTCATTATTGAAAACAACTTAAAAAGGCAACCGGGGCAGCCCAATAGGATTCTCCACCCATGGTAGTGGGTTCCGGCAACACAGAACAAGCTCGGTATATCACTATACTCTGAACCTAAGACCTCCCTTGCAAACCAATCGGTTAAATGTATAGCAAAATACAATGTATACAGAGCGCAGTGCCGGGGGTGCTTAGACCGCCCCCCCCCTCAGGGTTTTTGAGGATAGCGGGAAAACGGCGACATGTAGCGCCACCGTTTTTAGCACAGCTTTTTGATAATCAATTGCACACATTATGCAAAAAATAATACATCGGGTCATCTCAGGATAGGTCACCAGACCAGGTCATGTGACCCCACCTCCAAAAAACTTTTAGTCGTACCACAGTCACAGTTTTTGAATGATCGGTTTTACACCTACGGGATTCCATAAGGTCATATATATATATATATATATATATATATATATATATATATATATATATATCTACAATTCGTATGTCTTGCATTTTGTTATATCAGCGGCCTACGGTCGGGTCAGTTTCGTGATCTCCCCATTATAAGTCAATGGGGAAATATTCAAATGCTTCCTATTCCAAGGATATGCAAGATATCAGTCTAATTCCTTCTGGATCATGTTATTATAGGCCATTCTTGATGACATAGGTGCCATTTTTGTTCAGTGATCCCTACAGGGTCAGCCGAGGTCATCCGAGGTCACCGTCATCATCATCATCATCGTTATTTTATTTTCGAAAATTCGTACATAAAAACAAGCACTGCAGAATACTGAGGATTGGTGCAGAGGTGCTTGGAGCACCTATATCGCGGCACCTCTCCTGACCGTTCCTATGCTGAAAGCAAATAAATAAATATTCGTGTTTTTTTTACATTGGTCTATCTTAATCGATCACTGAATTTGAAAATGAAAACATTTCAGAATAATGTATATGTCCGCAATAGTGGATACAAGATTGGTAAATCTTATAAGTGATATAAGAAAACTAAATGTTGGCTATAGCAGCCAAACGAGTGAGCTTAGCCTCTGCAATTACCTTCGCGCGCCGGAAGTAGCGTCCAAAGAAATGGTAAAAAACAGCTGTTTGGTGGGGGGTTGAAAAATAGAGGTTTCAGGGAAGGAGGGAGAGAGGGGGGGGGGGGAAGTCCAGCATTACCCACTGTCCGGCATTCCCCAGCCCTCCCCTAATGGCATATTCATTTAACATTTATATTTCGTCGTTTGTTTATTCAGTCCATTGTATTATGCCATAGCCGTTATTCTGCCACCGCATTATGGTCACTTTCGCGCCAACATTGTCGAAATTTTCGTCTGGGATCAGGCACACTTGCAAATTTTGTACAGGGATATTTTGCGAAGCGTGAGAGATGCTGCCGAAACCGGGCACTACTGCCGCCGGAATAAACGTAAACCCTACATTTGGCCTTCACATCAACGCAAGCTGGGTAGGTACGCGGCTAACGCAAATTACTTAGTTGCGGCAATGGTGGAAATTATTTACAAGCGGCAATTTGTGTAATATTACTTTTAACTACTCGGCCAATGTCAAGTAAATGCCTGCAATTGATGACGGCGGTCAACAGTTGGCCGTAACTAATGTCGCCGGCGCTACGGTCGGGGGCAGACAGCCTCACCGGAGCGGAGGCACACGGCACAGAGGCGCTCATCGACGTCAATATAGGCAATACATCGCAGGGGACGGCATCGCTTGCCTTCGGAAGGCTAATGCTGCCGCCGACGGCAGCGACTCAAAGTGCCCTGACGGCGGACGAATGAACTAGGTTCTCGTACGCTGGGCAAGATAGATGACGCCGTCTGCGCTACCGACGGCACTACTATCTAGCTAACTTGGCAGTACCTGCAAACGGCGGCTATATTTGTCCTTGCCTAATGCTGCTAAAATATCAGCTTATATTGCTGCTGTCATCTGGTGATAGTAGCCAGTTAGTCATACAAAAGCCAAAGTGAAATTCATCATCAGTGTTAGCTTCCTTTGCCTGACTGCAGTCTCCTGGCTCTCAAATGTACATTGTAGTGTACATTGCAGTGTCGTGCCTGCATGTGGAGTCTCCCCCTTATAAACCGGGTGGCCAGACGCCTGGTGGCCTGCACTGTGCCGCATGACACTCTGCCATGTGGCACAGTATACCCCTGCAGGCGTCTGTAATGACAAGTACCCAAATAACACGGGAAACTGCATCTGCACACAAGATAATAACACCCCAATACTTCAGAAGCCCGCAGACTGCAGTCATTCGTAAGAAGCTGTTCACCGGTCCGGTCCGGTCATGAATTCATGCTGCCGCTTTGTTGATACCTACACTGGGGCATGCGATAAATATGATAAATTTGGAGTTATGCATGTGAGCGAAGGAATACGCTACCCTGTAGTCATCTGTGGTTGCATTGACAATCACGATTGTGTGTTCATAAAATAAATGAAAATTGATGTTGTCCCGTCTGACACCGATCGAGACGCGTATGAACGATGCTCAAACCAAATTTCAAAGCAATATCTTTATTTTTGAATGACTTATGGCCCTCTAATAATAAGTAACTCATGATGTCATGTTTTGAAATTACGTTTTTTGGCTTTTACTGACCAGATACAGACGAATAAATGCCACCACTGTATTTATAAGACAAAAATAGTCTGGAAACACGCAATATTTATTTAGATTAATCAATTAAATGTGTTGACCTTATTGTGACCTGACCTTGACCTGAGCACGATTATATGGTGTCAGGCTGTGAAAATGGCTACTTTTATCGAATTATACGTGTAAAATAACCCATACAACATGTGTCGCATGGCTTTCGTAGACCTGTGACCTTTTGTGACCTGACATTGACCTTGACCTTTGCTTACAATTTCACTTTTACTTATGCGGGAGATGCATTATACATTTGGGAGCACTTTGTGAGATAATAGTTGCAATACAAGGCCAGGGCTAAAAAAAATATTTCGTAGTTGTCGAAATTAAGACCGGGGTTGGTGGTTGCCGTCCTGCGATATTCAAATTAAGAGTGCAAAATGTGAGCAATTGGTGCCATTATACACCCTGGTGCACTATCAATACTGCCGGACTTTTTTTCTGACTTCAATATTGAGCAGTACCCGAAAGCAGAAAACGGGATGTCGATACATTGATCGAAAAATTTGACGTGCAAAAAGCACATAGAGCTAATTCTATTGCCGCATTGAGCGTCTCCCTGCCATCATTGGTTCGGAAAATAACCACTAACCAGGTTGGGCATTGGAAAAAATATTGACACCCCGTCAATGGCGTTCGGCTGAGACCCCAATCAAAATCAAGTTATGTCTGTACCTGATTTTGCGTTGTTCCCCTGTGACTTCTCACAACCATCGTCACAACTTCAGCGCGTGGAATTCGTCACTGCAAACGTTTGGACAAGAATTCAGCGCGTCGCACAGCGCACTGTACTTCCCCAGCGCCACTCGCGCGCAGCGCACTGAATGACTGAAGGGGTCAATGTGTTAAAAATAGTTGAAATAGGACTGTCGGGCCGGCCGGGCAAGAGTGACGCTGGACGGACCACCCGCTGTGTCCGCAGACCGCCGCGCCGCGGACAGGGAGGGGGCAAGAAGGAATGCCGCTTGGATGGTCGTTGGTGGCACGTGGGACCGGGGACTGGTCAGAACAATGAAAGGGTAAGACCGGAAGGGACGCGTTTGCTGATACCAGTAACTATGCCAGAAAAAAACACTAAATATACCAGATTCAGCAGGCATTAGAACAACCGCGACAACCAAGGTAATGCGCGGTATGTCATTGGTCCCTTGTAAAGGGTCGCCAAGAGTGGTCGTCTGGACCGTCCGGACGACAGCCGTGGTTGTCTCGCCGATACAGTATATAGTATATAGTGTATAGTATACCTACAGTATAGTTTGTTGCTGCGTGAGTGATTTGGAATGTAGACCCGCGCAGCTGATAACATGAAGACGTGTTTTAGAACGAAGGCATGCGAGAAGCAGATATCGAAACAAAAACATATGCCTAGCACTGTTCATGTATTTGCGAATCATTCCATATAAATGGCTTAATGTTTGATTCGAGTGAAAGGGATACAAGTTGGGCGATACAAACGAAAAACACGACAGACAATTTAAAACACGCATCACACACACACAAGAAATCGTGGTAACTATGTTAATAAAACGTACGAATTCAAGCTTTCGCACACCGTCGTCATAATTTTCGAGTTGGGATTTTAGCACGGCGAGGCTCCGGGAGGCCATAACGGCCGGCGTCAGGTGGTTCCAAGACGAGGCCGCCCTATAGGAAAAAGCCCTGCGCGACATGGATAGCCGGAAAGCGGGCAGCTCTAGAGCACCAGCCACCGCAGCCCGCTCGAGGCGCTCACTCACAGCGGTGCGAGGGATGAATAGCGATCGGACCGCTGCCGGGGCGCGGGGATCGTTTAAGGCTCTGTAGACGCCGATACAGTCGCGGCGCGCAACGAGGTCGCGTATACCACGCCAGCCTAGCGACTCCACGATCGGTGAGATATGATCACGACCCCGCGCACCCGAGACGATCCTTGCCGCGAAATTTATCACCTTTTGTACCCGGCTGAGGTGGCAGTCAGCGGCCCCGCCCCAGACGGAGAGGCAGTACAATATGTGGGAGAACACGTGTGTCTGGATTAGGAGTTGGCGGGTCTCGGGTGTGAGGTGGTGACGAATTTTATACAGACAGAACAGGATGGAGTTGCACTTTTTGACTAAATTGGAAATGTGCTCCTCCCAGGACAAGTTACGGTCCATGGTGACCCCCAGCATCTTCACGGACGGCAAGGGATTGAGTGTGTGGTTTGAGATGTTGAGCTGAAAGGATGGAGTCTTTTTAAGGGCTTGAGGAGTACCGACAAGGAGGAGGGTGGTCTTGGTGGGGTTCATCTTTAAGGAGTTGGCAGTGAAGTAGGATTGGACCGCAATGATGGTATCCTCCTGGCGGGATTTTAGTAGGGATAGGTGTGCTGGGAGGGCGGAGTCGAGGAGCTGGGTGTCGTCTGCGTAGGACACCAGACGCCCGTGAGGAGGGTACGATGCAAGGTCGTTCGTCAAGATGCTGAAGAGGAGTGGGCCCACGAGGGACCCCTGAGGGACGCAGTGGGATAAAGGAAGGGATAGTGATCCGCCTCTCTCCACCTGCAGCCGACCATCGAGGTAACTCTGGAACCATCGGGGATCGATGCCGTACCACTGTAGCTTGGTCAGGAGGACACCGTGGTCAACGCTGTCAAAGGCTCTACTAAGGTCGACGGAGGTGACGGCGACGACATGTCCCGCGTCGATCCGGCGCGTCATCCATTCCACAGCGTCGACCACGGCATCCTCCGTCGAGTGGCACGGCCTGTACGCGTATTGTGAAGGCGCCAACAGGCTGTGGGAAACGAGATGCGCCGACAACTGCGTTCATACAACCTTCTCGCATAATTTTGACAACACTGATAAAATCGATATCGGCCTAAAATTGCCAGGAGCATCGCGAGGCCCAGATTTATGAAGAGGGAGAACTGAGGCAATTTTCCAGTCACTTGGGAAGACGCAAGTGATGCCAGAAGTGTTGACGAGATGAAGCAAGTGAGGCTCTAAGATAGCGAAACAGTTTTTCAATGCAAGTAGCGGCACACCATCAAGTCCAACAGCCCTAGAGAAGGACAGTTCTTTCAAGGCACTAGAAAGCATGGGTAAGGTCACCGGTTGTAAGACTAGCCGGGCTGTGGTGACGCACGGTGATCTCGGAGGGAGAGGTGGCACGCTGTGGCAGCCGGCTGCCAGCTCGGCAGCTATCTTAGGCCCGACTGAGGCGAAATGGCGATTGAAGTCGTCAGATCGGTCCATCGGCATATCCTCGGCGCCGCCGCCGCCTCCTCTCGTGGGTCGAAGGGCGAACTCACGGATCCCGCGCCAGAAACTCGCACGATCAGACAGCATGGTCGCGCACAGAAAGTCGCGTTTCGCCTGGGCACAGCAACTCTTAACCCGGTTTCGGAGCCACCGATACTCGATAAGGGCGGTCTCCGTACCGTACCTGTGCCATTCCCGGTAGGCCCGGTCGCGCTCACGCATTACACTGCGCAGGTCGTGGTTACCCTCCAACCACGGGCAGCGTGGGCGACGTGGGGTCACAGTTTTCAGGGGACAGTGCACATCGATGGCAGACGACCATACACGCATGAACGTCTCCAACTTCCCCTCGATGTCAGCGGCCCGGTATAACGGGTCCCAATCTGACAGCAGCAGATGTAAACTGAGCGCGTCCCAATCTACTTTGCGCCAGGGGCGAGCTCGAAAAGGCGTAGGACGCGAGTGCTGACGCCTGAAGGGCGCGCGAAGAATGGTGGTGAGGTGGTCTGCAATCGGTACCGGTGGCACCGAGATGGCGCTCTCCAGATCCGGCATACTGGTGATTATATGGTCAAGGAGTGTGGCGGTCGGTTCCAGATGGGTCGGAGTGACAAGTTGACAAAGGTTCAAATCATTTACAATTTAAATATAGCGGCGCACAGTGGGAGTTTGAGGACGCAGAAGGTCGATGTTAAAATCACCAAGACAAAAGACGGGTCTACCAGTGGCGACAGCTGCGCGAAGTTGGTCGTGTATCTCGTCCAGGCCTCCTAATATCGGCTGAGACGGGGGACGGTAGACAACGCCCACGGTGGCCGAGCGCCGCCCACCGCCGCTCACCGACACCCACAGCGACTCGCAGGCTTCACTGGCGCTGGAGATGGGTAGGACGACGCAGTTCAGGCGTTCCCGGCACAATATCGCGACACCACCACCGCGGCTCGCTGTCACAGCACGACTCGCTGTCATAGCACGAGCACATACAGATACAGCTGAGTTAGGATAGGTGGATTGGGCTAGGGTAGACATTTAATTATTTTTGACTTGGTAACCTCGTCAGAACACCGAATGTGGTCGCCGAAAATCCATGTCCTTGGTTGCCGGTGAGGACGACAAAAGGACAAGATAGTTTAGCCTTACACAGCTTTGGATGGAAAGTATAGCCCAAAAACCCCAAAACTTAAATTTTGACACTTGACCTGACCGTGACCTGACATGTGACCTTATGCTAATAATTTTGGGTATGCGTTAGATTGTTCTCACTGAGAGTTTTTGATCGCCGCCTTGCGCGTCTCGCTGCGATTATTGGTTCGGAAGATACGAGGGGGGGGGGGGGTAAATTTACCCCCAGCACCGGACGTTCGGATGGAGACCCCAGCGCCGCGCGTGTTAAATTTCGATGGGCGTTACACGGTAGGGGTGCGCGGGCGTACATCCGCTCGATTAGGTTAGAAAAATGTAAAAAACACGAATATTTATTTCTTTGCTTTCAGTATAGGAACGGTCAGGAGGGTTTGTGAGGATTGAGATGCAGTGCTTGCTTTTATGTACGAATTTGGGAAAATAAAATAATGATGATAATGATGATGATGATGGTGACCTAGGATGACCTCGTCTGACTCTTTAGGGGGCACTGAACAAAAATGGCACCTAGGTCATCAAGAATGGCCTATAATAACATGATCCAGAAGCAATCAGACTGATATCTTGCGTATCCTTGGAATAAGAAGCATTTGAATATTTCCCATTGACTTATAATGGGGAGGTCACGAAATTAACCCGACCTAAGGTCGCTGATATAACAAAATGCAAGACATACGAATTGTATATATTTATATATGACCTTATGAAATCCTGTAAGTGTAAAACCGATCATTAAAAAATTGTGACTGTGGTAAGACTAAACTTTTTTTTTAGCTGTGGTCACGTGACCTGGTCTGGTGACCTGACCTGAGATGACCCGAGGTATTCGTTTTTTGCATAATGTGCGCAATTGATTCCCAAAAAGCTGTGCCAAACACGGCAGCGCTGCACGCCGCCATTTTTCCGCTATCCTAAAAAAAACTGAGGGGGTATAAACACCCCCGGCACGGCGCGGGTTAAGAAGTTTATTACAAAAATGTGGTGATCACAATATACGCAGCTGTAATGTTTAAAGAATGCCAAAAGTGATTCATCTCAATGTTAGACTGAAAGAAGGAAAACTGAACGCATGAAATACTAATGTGAAGCTTTATTTTGTATTTCCTTATACATTGTATTTTGCTATAAATGTAGCCGATTGGGTTGCAAGGGAGGCCTTAAGTTCAGCATATAGTGATATACCGAGCTTGTTCTGTGTTGCCTCAACCCACTACCATGGGTGGACAATTCTATAGGGCAGCCCCGGCCACGGCCGGGGCAACTTTTTGGGAAAACTTTGTTTTACAAGACCTTAGTTCTTATTTAAAAGAATTCATAAACGCAAATATAATTATAGCATAAAACTGCATACTTGGTACGAATATCTGTGAAAAATATGGGTAAAATGAAACGTTTCGAAGTTTTACTTTAAATCACATGCCCTACATTACGTATGCACTAATTTATATCATCCGCCACACTCTTAATCTCCCACATGTATCCGAATGCCTAATTTTCATGCCAAGTGACGTTATCTGAAGCCATTAACACTACTAATAATTGCAATATTTCGTTAACGTTGTCAAATGACGTCACTTAGCATGCAAATTAGGTGGTCGGATAAAAGTAACATTTTTCCATCTAGGAATAAAAATGCAAAATTGGAAAATATTAAACGTTATCACACAGCTCACAAAGGCTGCCACATTGCTTACCACCATCTCAATGTTTATCCTCTGATAAGGTCAATAAGGTCGCCTTTTCAAGCTGTTTTCAATATTGACATTGGGTGATTATTAGGTAGTGTTTATATTAACGCCATAATGTATGGCCATGGCTGTGAAATGTAAACTGTTTAAACATTGTATTTTCATCTCAATCTCTGATCTTGACCTCGGCTTCAAGAATCTGAATCAGAGTGAGGTAATCATCTGCTGGCTCCACCAGCATTCCGAATGATCTCGCCACCAAGGTTAGGTTGGTTTTTGTTATGTTTCATGCTTATTTTTTGGTATTAGGTGGCGCATTTAATTAAGCCATGCTACAGGGCACATATATACAAATTTGATCAGTATAACTGACGACAAATAAGCATAAAGTAGCATACAATAGCATAGCATAACATAGGTTGCGCCCCTGTCCTCGGTCCTCGGCCGGTGCAACTTTGAAAACAATTACCCCCGTGCCCACTAACCAATAATTAAATTATCGGATAATTTTGCATCCGGCCTTTCAACTATACATGATCGCAGAGCATTCTTTTACGTGCCGTACGACGCTGAACGCTGTGACACGACTGCTTCGAGCTATGTTCACCCTTGCTTCGGTTTTGGACAACTGTCACTTAACCTCAACAGTATCTATATATCAGGCCATCACAAATCGCTACTACCGGGGCTCGAGCTCGCTGTCAATGGGTGATTGTGAGGCCATATATTTGTTACGAGGATACGAATGTCCAGTTTCTTGTTATCGAATGTCTTACTTAGAGCGGACGGAGAAAGGTATCTCCTGGTAGCTCAGTTGGTAGAGCGGTGGACTGTAGTGGTATTGCTCAGGCATCCATAGGTCGCTGGTTCAAATCCGGCCCGGGAGACTTTTTCGGTACGCCTCTGGTCAATAAGGTCGCCTTTTTTAACCCTCGCACTGCAGGGTGTTTGCGCCGAACACGAACTGCAGGGTGGGAGGTTGATTTTCGCCGCCCCCGTGAGATCTCGAAAACTACGCTACGTAGCGACAAGCGAAAAACGCAATTTGTTGGCTTGATACAATTTCTCGGACGTCGACGTCAAGTTCTCGGCTTTTCAATCGGACGTGCGGTTGCAGAGATATGAGCTTCTCAAAAGCGTCGCCACGGGTCGGGCCGGGTCGCGCCGCTCATAATCAGATTTTTCCCATACACCACGGAAGGACGAGCGAGCGCTTCGCGCTCGCTCGTAATACCAGTAAGGCGCCGTAGTTAGCGAGGAAAGAGCGAGCGCGAAATAAATGTATGGTGAATTTCAACCCGATCGGGCAAGTAGTTCCTGAGATACAAAAAAAAAGTGCGCACGTGCGCATGTGCAGAGGCACCCCACCCATGACTTGTGGGTAGGCGGCGGCGGAGGGGTCCTTAACCACACACCAAATTTGAACACAATCGGCTCAGCCATTCCTGAGATATAAAATAGGGGTGAGCACGTGCGGACGTGCAGAGGCACACCACCACTGCCTTGTGGAAAAGCAACGACTGAGAGGTCCCTAACCACACACCAAACCATAACTCAATCGGTTCAGCCGTTCCTGAGATATAAAATAGGGGTGTGTAGGTGCGCACGTGCAGAGGCACCCCACCCCTGACTTGTGGAAAATTGGCGGCTGAGGGGTCCCTAACCACACACCAAATTTACAAACAATCAACTCAGCCGTTGCAGAGATTTTGGGAGAAAAAACTTTTCAACACCCCTCACACGGCACGCGCCACGCGCATGGTGGTAGTCATCCACATGAGTCGGTACTTGTCTCAAACAGGGTAGGTTGGATGGGGCTGCTCAGCAAAGAAGTCAGCTTGTCAATCGGACGTGCAGTTGCAGAGATATGAGCTTCTCAAAAGCGTCGCCAAGGGTCGGGCCGGGCCGGGCCGGGTCGCTCATATTCAGATTTTCCCCATATACCACGTAAAGACAAGCGAGCGCTTTGCGCTTGCTCGTAAACATAAAAATTCACATAAAAAAATGCTGCAAAGGCTTAAATACACGCAAGAAAGGGGAGTACACTTTTTCGTCATTTCAGTCGAACTCTTACTCAAAAATGTTCGGCGACACCCAGTAGCGTACCCAGGATTCGCTGCAGGAAGGGGCCATTTTTACTCAGGGGAGCATAAAGTACCCCCACCAAAAAAAATCACCGGATTTGGGCCACTATATTTTTAAAAGGGCATATTTTCACCTCCTTTCGCTTTAAAAAAAGGGAGATAAAAATTCATTCATTTTGTCGATCAAAGGGGGCACGTACAGACCTTCAGGGGGGCAATTGGCCCGTTTTCCCCCCTCACCCCTTGTGTATGCCTATGGCGACGCCACTGTACACATGAACGCAGAGCATTGAGCTCGTTGTCAATAGGTGAATTTGAGGCCATACATTTAACATTTGTTACGAGGATACGAGTCGGCTTCTCGTTATCGAATGCCTTGGTTAAATCGGAGTTCGGCGGGATTGAGTATCTCCTGGTAGCTCAGTTGGTAGAGCGGTGGACTGTAGTGGTATTGTTCAGACATCCATAGGTCCAGGCTCCAGAGGTCAAAAAAGGAAAAAAGATTTTGTGCAACATCTTTTTCACCATTCACTTTTTATTTAATCAAGATAACGAAAAACTGTTAACGCCATTGTGTCTATCTCATCAAGGTACTTCGAATGATATACATGTTGACCTAGTTAAGTCAACTTAAAAATTTGACCTCAGGTCAACGTCAAGTGGTGACCCAAGTAGGACATGTTGCATATGGGAAGACGTTTTCGACAAGATAAACACATTGCTGTCTGTTTTACTTCTCTATCTTTATTATGTCAAGAGTTATTGAGAAAAAAGTGATGGTGAACTCGCATGACCTCAAATGACCCCATAGGGGTCACTGAGCAAAACTTACACATTGGATCATCAATAATATCCTATACTAACATGATTCAGAAGTAATTGGACTAAAATCATTCATGTCCTTGAAATAGGAAGCATTTGTATATTTCCCCATTGACCTATTATGGGGAGGTTACGAAATTGACCTGACCTTAGGTAACCGACATAAAAATTCAGAGATAAACGAATTGTAAGTACTTATGCCCTCATGACATCCTGTAAGTTTCAAACTGATCGGTGCGAAACTCTGGCTTTGGCACAACTGCAAACATTTTTTGGAGGTGGGGTCACTTGACCTGCTCTGGTGACCTGACCTGAGATGACCCGAGTTTTTTTTCGAGGTGTGCGCAATTGATGTCATAACAGGTGTGTCAAAATCCGGTGGTGCTGCGCTACGCCATTGTTTCGCTATCTGCTAAAAACCTGAGGAGGGGGGGGGGGGGCGGAAATTCCCCCCCCCCCCTTCCTGCAGTGCGCGGGTTAAGTTGTTTTCAATATTGACATTGTGTGAATATTAGGTAGTATTTGTACTAACCTAGATGTAGGACCATGGTTGTGAAATTTAAAATGTTTAAACATCGTATTTTCATCTCAATCTCTGATCTTGACCTCGGCTTCAATAATCTGAATCAGAGTGAAGTAATAATATAGCTGGCTCCACCAGCATTCCGATTGATCTGGCCACCAAGGTTAGGTTGGTTTTTGTTATGTTTCATGTTTTTTTTGGGTATAAGGTGGCGCATTTAATTAAGCCATGCTACAGGGCACATATATACAAATTGGATAAGAATAACTGGCGACAAATAAGCATAACATAGCATACAATAGCATAGCATAACATAGGTTGCGCCCCTGTCCTGGGGCCTTGGCTGGGGAAACTTTGAAAACAGTTCTCCACCCAAGCCCAATACTCAATAATGAAATTATCGGATAATTTTGCATCCGGCCTTTCAACTATACATGATCGCAGAACATTATTTTACGTGCCGTACGACGCTGAACGCTGTGACACGACCGCTTCGAGCTATGTTCACCCTTGCTTCGGTTTCGGACAACTGTCACTTAACCTCAACAGTACCTATATATCAGGCCATCACAAGTCGCTACTACCGGGGCTCGAGCTCGTTGTCAATGGATGATTTTGAGGCCATATATTTGTTACGACGAGGATACGAATTTCTCGTTTTCTTGTTATCGAATGTCTTACTTAGATCGGACGGCCACAGGTATCTCCTGGTAGCTCAGTTGGTAAAGCGGTGGACTGTAGTGGTATTGTTCAGACATCCATAGGTCGCTGGTTCAAATCCGGCCCGTGAGATTTTTTCGCCAAACACGAACTTGTGTTTGCGCCAAACCCTGTGTGTTTGCGAACGTGTTTGCGCCAAACACGAACTGCAGGGTGGGGGGTTGATTTCCGCCGCCCCCCCGTGAGATCTCGAAAACTACGCTACGTAGCGACAAGCGAAAAACGTAATTTGATAGCTTGATACAAGTTCTATCGAAAATATTTCAATATTTATTTTAGGTCAGGTCAAAATTGAGGTCACCAGAGGTCAAATTTCAAATTTCAACAAAAAAAAATCAAATGTAATATTTTCCAGTTTTTTTATGTTTTAGGACTTTGCTCCAGAAATTCCCATATATCTCGGAAACTGAGCTAGTTAGAAACAATCAGGAAAATGCAAACGCCAGTCAGTGAAATTTTCAATTGACAAGGTGTCCTTAAATTTGATCTTAGGTCATTGAGCCTCCAGAGGTCAAAAAAGGAAAAAAGATGCTGTTTTTGTGCAAAATCTTTTTCACCATTCACTTTATTTAATCAAGATAACGAAAAACTGTTTACGCCATTGTGTTTATCTCATCAAGGCACTTCGAATGATATACATGTTGACCTTGTTAAGTCAACTAAAAAATTTGACCTCAGGTCAACGTCAAGTGGTGACCCAAGTAGGACATGTTGCATATGGGAAGACGTTTTCGACAAGATAAACACATTGCTGTCTGTTTTACTTCTCTATCTGTATTATGTCAGGAGTTATTGAGAAAAAAGTGATGGTGACCTCGCATGACCTCAAATGACCCCATAGGGGTCACTGAGCAAAACTTACACTTGGATCATCAATAATATCCTATACTAACATGATTCAGAAGTAATTGGACTAAAATCATTCATGTCCTTTGAATAGGAAGCATTTGTATATTTCCCCATTGACCTATTATGGGGAGGTTACGAAATTGACCTGAACTTAGGTAACCGACATACAAATTCAGAGATAAACGAATTGTAGGTACTTATGCCCTCATGACATCCTGTAACTTTCAAACTGATCGGTGAGAAACTCTGGCTTTGGCACAACTGCAAACATTTTTTGGAGGTGGGGTCACTTGACCTGCTCTGGTGACCTGACCTGAGATGACCCGAGTTTTTTTCTAAGTGTGCGCAATTGATGTCATAATAGGTGTGTCAAAATCCGGTGGTGCTGCGCTCCGCCATTGTTTCGCTATCTGCTAAAAACCTGAGGAGGGGGGGGGGGCGGAAATTATCCCCCCCCCCCCTCCTGCAGTGCGCGGGTTAAGTTGTTTTCAATATTGACATTGTGTGAATATTAGGTAGTATTTGTACTAACCTAGATGTAGGACCATGGTTGTGAAATTTAAAATGTTTAAACATCGTATTTTCATCTCAATCTCTGATCTTGACCTCGGCTTCAATAATCTGAATCAGAGTGAAGTAATAATATAGCTGGCTCCACCAGCATTCCGATTGATCTGGCCACCAAGGTTAGGTTGGTTTTTGTTATGTTTCATGTTTTTTTTGGGTATAAGGTGGCGCATTTAATTAAGCCATGCTACAGGGCACATATATACAAATTGGATAACAATAACTGACGACAAATAAGCATAACATAGCATACAATAGCATAGCATAACATAGGTTGCGCCCCTGTCCTGGGGCCTTGGCTGGGGAAACTTTGAAAACAGTTCTCCACCCAAGCCCAATACTCAATAATGAAATTATCGGATAATTTTGCATCCGGCCTTTCAACTATACATGATCGCAGAACATTATTTTACGTGCCGTACGACGCTGAACGCTGTGACACGACCGCTTCGAGCTATGTTCACCCTTGCTTCGGTTTCGGACAACTGTCACTTAAACTCAACAGTACCTATATATCAGGCCATCACAAGTCGCTACTACCGGGGCTCGAGCTCGTTGTCAATGGATGATTTTGAGGCCATATATTTGTTACGACGAGGATACGAATTTCTCGTTTTCTTGTTATCGAATGTCTTACTTAGATCGGACGGCCACAGGTATCTCCTGGTAGCTCGGTTGGTAAAGCGGTGGACTGTAGTGGTATTGTTCAGACATCCATAGGTCGCTGGTTCAAATCCGGCCCGGGAGAGTTTTCGGGTGCTGGCGTCCACTGGTGTTGTTGTTTATCCACTCGCGTAGCCCTTGCGAATGGGTGATACGTTTATGATCTTGTCTGTTCGGCCACTGGTACGGCAAATATGCAATGGTTGGATTTGTTAATTAAACACATCCTGTTTCCGTCTCATACCCACGTAAGCAATCGCTATGACTTGGAGACATGGATGAACCAATAAACCACACCAACAAACAGTTAGGCCTCACCATATCCAGCGACTTGAAATTCAAAGCGCACATAGACACTCTTATAAAACGAGCCAACTCATCACTGAGTCAGGTGTACCCCATCGCTTAATATCTTGACAGAAATACTTTGAACCAATTATACTGCATTTACATTCGACCACTATTTGACTACGGTGACATTTTATATGATGGACATATCACGATAACAGAACAACTCAGACTAGACCACTTACAAACAAGGACTGCACGACTAGTGACAGGACCCCGTTTTAGATCATCCAACGAAAGACTACTGGACGAACTAGGCTGGGGGAAACTGAAAACACGCAGAGAAATTTACAAACTTACATATTTCTACAAACTAATTGACGAAAGAAGCAACACGCCTGACTTCATCAAGGAACCTGGCCTGGCACAAGACAAGACAACACCAACAGACTCCTTAGAAACGTGCGTGACATTACTTCACCCCCAGCCTACCTCACATCATATACAACATCATTTATACCCAATACCATCGATACATGGAATCATCTACCTGAAGCTATTCGTAACCTACCATCCACCAAATCCTTTACCGAGGCCATCGCCCAGAGACTAACGAAACCAAAACCACCTATCTTCTTTGCTTTCGGATGTAAGAGATGCAACATTCTTCATACTAGACTTGGACTCAGACTGTATTCTCTTAACGGGCACCTGTTCTCCCTTAACAGCAACACAGTTCAATCTCCAGGGTGCAGCTGTGGCTCGGCTTTTTAAAACACGTCTCACTTCATCTTCGCTTGTCCTTTGTACCAAATCGAACTTAATCATTTAACAGATGAGCTCCAAATGATCATTCCTTGTTTCAACTCTTTAAACGTCGCAGAACAAATCGACATATTACTCTACGGCAGGAGTCTCGGTAGGGTCGGTGAGAGTTGCGTCGCAAAAGCATTTGAAGCGTTCCTGCTAAAGTCAAACAGATTCCGATGATTCCGATGATGCCAGATTCCGATGTCTTTGCCGTCCGGGCGCAGCTGGGCACTGCCTTAAATGTCGATGGGCGTCACACGGGAGGGGTGCGCGGGCGTGCGTCCGCTTGATTAGGTTAGAAAAATGTAAAAAAACACGAATATTTATTTATTTGCTTTCAGCATAGGAATGGTGAGGAGAGGTGCCACGATATAGGTGCTCCAAGCACCTCTGCACTAATCCTCAGTATTCTGCAGTGCTTGTTTTTATGTACGTATTTTACAAAATAAAATAACGATGAGGATGATGATGACGGTGACCGCGGATGACCTCGGCTGACCCTGTAGGGGTCATTGAACAAAAATGGCACCTATGTCATTAAGAATGGCATATAATAACATAATCCAGAAGGAATTAGACTGATATCTTGCATATCCTCGGGGAAATAGGGGGAAGCATTTGAATATTTCCCATTGACTTATAATGGGGAGATCACGAAACTGACCCGAC
>JAXIVJ010017016.1:7500-27264 GCA_036785665.1 Chirona hameri | reverse complement strand
GAGCTCTGGAGCCTAAACTATTGACTTCAGCTCAAATCTGATGACACCTTAGCGATTGCATTTTTCAATAGTTTTCCATTGCTTTTTCCGTTTGTTCCTATCTATCATAGTTCCTGTGATATCTGGGATTTTCTGGAGAGAAGTCCTAAAACTGGGAAATTTGACCCTCTGGTGACCTCAATATTGACCTGAGAAAAACATGCCAGAAATAGTTTTAAAATGCATTTTGACAAGATTTCGAACGGTGTTTCCGGTTTTTGCCTACGTTCTATATGAGCCGAGTTAGAGGGGCGGGGGCGTCGAAACGCACCCGCCCCCCCCCCCCCCCCGGCGAGGGTGGCACCGGCACGGCGCGGGTTAAAGGAAATAGTTCACCTTGGAAAATGTTTACCCAACTCGATTTGATTATGTTTTTAATATAATTTCTTTTTATATTGTCAAAAATGGCCTTATATCGCGCCGATTCAGGACAGAAGGCCGTACATTTGTATTGTTTATCAAAAATATATGCATACTCTCTGAGTCGGAGTCCTGACGTCACGCGAATGTAAAAAATGGGTCAGCCAATCAGATTCGAAAGTAGTCGCGTAAAGATAGACTCGCATTGGAGATGTGCCAACCGGCGGCCGGCGATTCGCTTGCTATCACCAGCTGCAAGCTGATTGGCTGATGGTATAGCCTCTGCCCGGGCTAGAACCAGTACAACATTCTTTCGCCAGCATATTCTTTCGCCAAAAACTCAAATATATTCGGCTGGAGTCTTTTCAGTCAAGAAAACTTGCAGATAGGGGTTTCCCAACACGGGCTACAAAACTGCTATCTCAGTTTAAAACTAATGTTGAAGGTGAACTATTTCCTTTAAGGACCTGGAAATAGACACATTGTGCCTCCCTTCACCAATCCTTGTCTTAAGTGTCACGTATGTGTGGGTAGATCCTCGTTTTTGGCAACGTAAACCGTTCGTGCAATGCCCATTCTAGAAACAATGCTAGAAACGGATGCAGATTAAACCTTTTTACGTCTCTGGTTGATAAAACCATAACTACTCAGAATGATATATAGTCTGGTCAAAACCACCAAAGACGGGTCAATTTCACGGTTTTCAGTCGCTTCGTTTCGCATGTTCTCAGTTCTGGCCCCATTTGATATGCTTGCGGTCCCGTGCCCAGCCGACCACGATTCGCCCTGCGGCACTGTGCGGAACGATCCTGACCTTCGACCTCCGTTTGTCGCTGTAGATCTCCCCTCCCACTTGCCTGTGCGCAACTTACTACAATGAAAAGCTTCTCCCGAGACCACTGAAATGTTCCACTATAACCGTGTGTAACCGGCAACGTGTCAGTTACGGCGGGTAGGAGTTGACCTCCCCTCGGTCGGCCCAAGTTGGATCGGTCCGGGCCAGGGGCGCAATCAGGTCCATGCTGCCCCAAACCGGGGCAGGGAGCCGAAAATGAGTTTTAAAAAAAACTTTTAGAAGTTAAAATGCTGGCGACGTGCCACTTTAGGGGAAACCTAAAGCATGGGCGTAACCACCTTCCGAAAGTAGGGGGGACGGAGGCACTTTGAAGTAGATTCTTTCCATGCAACACCCATAGATGTAATGTTAAAATCCGAAAATGTGTGTGTGGGGGGGGGGGGGGGGGGGGGGGGAGGGGACGCGTCTCCCCGTCCCCAGTGGTGGTTACGCCCATGCCTGTAAGATGCTACTACTGATATGCCTATTGCCTAGTGTCTTTTTAAGCGTATACCTTGTTCCATTTAAGATATTTGGTCAGTATTAGCATGGCACAGCACACTATAACCTCCACACAGTATGCAGAGGGGTGTAAGTACACTGTACAGGGTACGGACGGCGTCAGTCCTTGTCATTTCGGGAGCGTTCGGGCGTGTCGCGATGTGATTTTCTGCCCGAATGGTCTGGCTGACTGAGAACGCTTTCTGGGTCATCCAGCCGAGTCTCCTGCCAGGACGACCGAGCGGTGGTGGCCAGGGGCGCGGCTAATGCTCCGGCGTGGGCCCGTCTCGGTGTGCGTGCCGTGTGACCGGAGTGCCATTACCCGTGTTTGTCGCATTGTGTGTGCCTATTTTCACGCTTCGCTGGCTGAGGCCAGCGGCGCTTGACACCGCACGGAGAGATCCCGAGTTCCAGACACTGGTTTGAGGAAACTTCACGCGGGATCGTAGGCTGTTTACTCACAGAGACACAAGTCGCCAGGAACGTATAGCCGGGAGGCGAAAACAAACACTCGGCTAATATGACCGACCGAGTCTCTCATCGCTGGCGCTTTAGGATGTGTCTTAGGTCATAGTTAGCCCACTGGCGGATCCAGCCTCCCAATATGGGGGGGGGGGGGGGGCTAATTTCACTGGGGCCTTCCGGGTCCCAGGGGCCTCCATATGACCTAAAAGGTTTTCCCCTTTGCAGACTTTTTTCTTCGCTATGCTATTCTTACGTTTAAGGGCGTATCAATAAAGTGCAAAAATAAAATTGATGGATATTTGGCTCCAAATATCTACATTTTTGTCATTTTACATGCTATTTTATATACAAATTAGTTATTCACTAATACCTTTTGACTGAATTAAGTTAGAAGGGCACGGTAAACGTCATTTTGTTGTTATCATCAAGACGCGTTGAATGCTGTGCAGCATGACCTATTTCTGACATTTGATGACCTTGACCTAAGGTCAAGGTCACGGCGCAAAGTCACCTTTCCAAATTTGACTTACGCGGCGATGTTATATATCTTTGAACTTGTCTTGAAGATAGGAATTCATTGGTATTAAAATAATTGCGCGATCGTTGATGATTATAAAGCAAACTGAGACATGTTCTGGCTTTCTTACACCGAGAAGGAAGTTATGAAGTTACTATTCGACATTCAAATTAAATGAATTTAAATGTTGCCATTGACGATCAGGCGTTATGTAAGCACAATCGAATTCCTCGCAACAAGACAAGTTTTAACTCGCGCCGTGCCGGTGGTCGGCGCCATATTCGCCGTGCCGCGGGGGGGGGGGGGGAGCGTTTCGACGCCCCTCTAACTCGGCTCCTATGGGACGTAGACAAAAACCAAAAACACCGCTCGAAAGCTCGTCAAACTGCATTTTGAAACTATTTCAGGTAATTGTTTTCTCAGGTCAATATTGAGGTCACCAGAGGTCATCAAGGGTCAGATTTGCAAGTTTTAGGACTTCGCTCCAGAAATTCCCGGATAGCACAGGAACAGCTAGGAACAGCTAAGGAACAAACGCCACACACGAAAGCTACGAAAGCAGCTAGGAACAAACGAACAAAACACAATGGAAAGCTCTTGAAAAATGCAATCGACGAGGTGTCCTCAGATTTAAGCTCAGGTGAATAGTTTAGGCTCCAGAGCTCATCAAATGTTAAAAAAAGCAAAACAGTGTTCACAAATATCCTTTTACCTAACAAAGATATGACAATAATTTTGACGCCATCGTATTTGTCTCGTCAAGGCGCTTCGTATCATATGCATGATGACCAGGTTAGGTCAACTTACAAATTTGACCTCAGATCAAGGTCAAGTGGTGACCCAATTAGGTCATGTTGCACATTGGGAGACGTGCCTCGACGAGACACCACATTGGTGCCAGTTTCCCTTCTCTATCTCGATTTTGTCGAGATGTGTTAGAACGCTACAGACTGTTTCCGGTGGCAAAGTCTGAGACGGTGGCACGGCTGGTATACGACATGTCAGAACTGACGCCCTTTTTGCCTGACCGTCCGTGTGTGTTGCCGTCAGCTGAGCGTGCGTTAGAATTAGCATTTAAAGGCTTTAAATATGCTATTAAAATAGACCTTCGTGACGGATCTTTTCACATACCGTTAGCGCCTTCAACGCAGAAACATTTTGGGGTTAGTTATGAGGGGAAAACTTATGTATTTACTATGGGGCTTGGGGCTTAAGCCCATGGGGCTTAAGGTGGCGCCAGCAGAGATGCAACTGTTTTCGTATGTTACTGTGAAGCTGGTGGAGGAGCGATTTCCTGGGGTGATAGGTATTACGTATATAGACGATTTTCTGTTTCTCGCGCGTGATCCTACATCGTTGGACGGTGTGTGCAAATTTTTAACAGAAGTTGGTCTGTGTATTAATTTGGAAAAATCTGATCTTATTCCCGCTAGCGCTGTTACATTTTTGGGCGTATGTATTGATTTGATTAAGTGTTCGGCACGTGTTAAATCTGACGTAATTGTGCCTCTGCGGAGTGCTTTGTCGCGGTGTTCGCCTGCCTGGCCGCTGGCGTGGCGGCAGCGGCTTGCCGGTTTTGTTAATTTTGTCCGTCCATTTATGAAACTACCACTGGAAGTTGTGACGGCGGTTCGGGATGGCGATCGATGCGCGTGCGAGGCTGCAATGCCGTATGTGTCTGGAGCAACGGACTGGCGATATGCTGACAGGATCGCCTGGTCGGATTTGCATGAGCGCAATATTTTTGTAGACGCTACACCGACATGCATTGGCATTGTGCGGCCGGGCTGTGTCCCATTATCTATTAATTTGCCAAGTGTTGTGCCTATTTATGTAGCTGAGTACGCCGCTGCTCTGGTGGCAGTAGCGCTTATGTCTGACGGCGAACCGTTTACTATTTTTTCGGATAATATGGGTGTATGTTATAATTTAGATAAGGGTAGATGCCCGAGATCATGGCTGCCTGTCATGTTTGGAATTTTCCAGAAGAGAGTTTTTTCAATTCGGTATATACCGACCCGGCTGATGCCCCGTCTCGCGCCATCTGTCGGTGACCGGTCCTGGGGTCAGTAGGTGGCGTGATGGTCAGCTGACCAATCGGTAGCGGCTGGTGGGCTGGCGACAGCCAATGGAGAGCCGGCTTTGTTGGCGACGGTACGAAGCCGGTCCCCGCAGTTTTGTGTGAAGTCAGTCGCGACTCGTCTGTATTAGGAAATACACGTGTCGGTCGAGAGCCTCGGCCGACAACCATCGACGTCTCCCGAGAGATAGGGCGGCGGCCGAAACGCGCCAGCGCCTGCCGCCGAGTCCCCATCACGGCAGCGCCCAAACGATGCGACTCCGCCCGCGCCGCACACCAGGGGTGTGGCGCCGAGCAGAGCCGGGGCGGCAGACAGCAGCACCGCCCGGGGCGGGCAGGGCGCGCCGTCACGGCCCGGCACTGGAGCCGGGTCGCCTCCCCCGGCAGAGGAGAGCGCCGCGGGAGAAACGGTCGGCGAGGGGCCGGAGCGGGGCGCCGAGACCGTAGCCCTTCCCGCCGATCGAAGTGCCGCTCTAATCCTGACGTCTCGTCTGGGCCGACGGCGCGGCGCGCCGCGGCGGCCGCAGCCCAGACGGCCGCGAGGGTCGGGCGCGGTGGCCGAAGTCAGCCCGACTCACGTTGACAACCATTCTATGACAACGTGATCTCGGGTGACTTAATCTGACCCTGTAGGGGTCACCGAACAAAAATTGCACCAACTACTAAAATAAAATGTGAGGAACTAATTGAACTCGATATGCTCTGAAAGCAAATTGAATGAACAGGAGAATGAGCATAGTGCGAACTCCACCAGGCATATGGTTGTGGTGCTACGGCTCTTCGAAGTTGGGCGCTCACCGAATATTTTTTACCCTGAAAAACGTTTTTGTGTGCCATTTTTCGTCTTTTACGCTAAACTATTCATACTCAGAGTAAATAATTCATTTGTGAAGGATGGCAAATGAAAGTCCACTTCATTTCCAACATTTTGACGCCAAGTTTGTCAAGATTGGTAAAAAAAACTGACGCGTGTATATTTTTTACTCGTGTCCGCAAAACCGGTCCATAGTCCGAAACCCTGTCATGAGAGTGTATCTCCAGCTTAAATTGCACTGGGGACTTCATCCAAGTGCATAACGCACCACTGGTGGATCCAGAGGGACAAGAAGTTGGTTTAGGAGGGAGGAAAATTACAAAAGCCAGACATAATTTCGAAAACTCATCATATTTTGTTTGCTTGTGCATCATCGCATGCGCGCGAGCCGTACATCTGTTGCGAACCCGTAGGTGGATTGGATGACACAATTAGCGACTGTTCTTCCAAGTATATATATATATATATATATATATATATACATACATACATACATACATACATACATACATACATACATACATACATACATACATACATGCATGCATACATACATACATACATACATACATACATACATACATACATACATACATACATACATACATACATACATACATACATACATACATACATACATACATACATACATACATACATACATACATACATACATACATACATACATACATACATACATACATACATACATACATACATACATACATACATACATACATACATACATACATACATACATACATACATACATACATACATACATACATACATACATACATACATACATACATACATACATACATACATACATACATACATACATACATACATACATACATATATATATATATATATATATATATATATATATATATATATATATATATATATATATATATATATATATATATATATATATATATATATATATATATATATATATATATATATATATATATATATATATATATATATATATATATATATATATATATATATATATATATATATATATATATATATATATATATATATATATATATATATATATATATATATATATATACATATATATATATATATATATATATATATATATATATATATATATATATATATATATATATATATATATATAACGGAGCATTTTTGTCCCTTATGTCCTCCATATACAGTAACACAATATACCATCAAATATATTTTACCGCTTAGCCTTTGTTTTCAAAACTGGAAATCACACTCCTTTGCGATGATCAGCGGTACTTAAATTATGTGTCTGCCCTCTATTTTCTGGGTGCTGCAATTGGTTACCATACAAATGTTGAATATGTTAACATCGTATACGACCCTGATATTTTAATTAGGTCCTCGATGCTCTTGCTACGTTTGAGTTTTTACTGTGACTAAGATGATTCACGTTACCTATCTGATATAAGTCTAACCAAAATATTCACATCAATATTTGTGTAACATTTGCTTTCGAAAAACTGCTAATTAACAATCTAGATCCAATTTAGTTTCTTTTTCATTATGAATATTGCACGAGGTGAAATGGAAATAGGCACAGGTCCAGAGCGACTGAATAGCATCGAACGGATCCTGACACTCCGGGCCATTCAATGTACTATCACAAACGAACGTCACAGTGTCAGCGGCAGTCAGCGGTGGACTGCGAACCGCGCCGCATGCCGCGATCGGAGCACGTGTGGGCACCATATGCCGGGCGGGCCAGATGGATAATGAGGATCCAGCGCGCCAGTATATGTAACACATGGCGGACCGAGTCGGTAATGGTATGCGTGCGAACATTACAGACCGCACGGTGTCAGGTCTCGGAGCGCCTCTGCCGGATATCCTGTATCCGGCGGTCCTCATTCATCATGTATGATATCCTGTCTGATTGGGCGTCAGCTGGAGCGTGGAAAATGGAAATACAGCATACAACATGGCTAATGATGATTCCGCTGCGTGATTTGTGTCTGATTCCGATGATTTGACGTAGTTAGGTCAAATCTGAATGGCCTGGCCTGAGGTCAGGTAAAGGTCAGTTGAAGATCATATGATTTTGCGTCGATTGGCGCGTCTCGACAAGTAGGTACATGGAAACTGCAGTAGCGTTCACAATAACACCAAGCACGGGAAACTGCATTAACTCACACAGCACTAACACCACGGACTGGAAACTGCAGTAGCGTACACAGCAATAACAAACAGTAGCACCACGTCCTGCTGGAGACTGCAGTAGCGTACATAGCAGTAACACCAATTACTGGAGATTGCAGTAGCGTATACACTACACAGCAATAACACAAATTACTGGAGACTGCAGTAGCCCACACACACTAGCACCAAGTACAGGACACTGCAGTAGCCCACACGGCAATAACACTACAGGCTGAAGACTGCAGTAGCTCACACAACAGTAACACCAAACTTTGAAGACTGCAATAGCGTACACCAAGAAAACACCACGGGCAAAGGCAATAACCAATAATTGTACCAGTACATGGTCTTATAGTATAATGTTTCAACGAAATCGACTTGTTCCCGTCATAACGTCAACCGTCGAGGTCCCGCTGACGATCAGACTCACTGCTATCCCGTCCTTCAGCTGCTATCCCGTCATAACGTCAACCCGTCGAGGCCCCGCTGACGATCAGGCTCGCTGCTATCCCGTCCTTCAGCTGCTATCCCGTCATAACGTCAACCCGTCGAGGTCCCGCTGACGATCAGGCTCGCTGCTATCCCGTCCTTCAGCTGCTATCCCGTCATAACGTCAACCCGTCAAGGTCCCGCTGACGATCAGACTCACTGCTATCCCGTCCTTCAGCTGCTATCCCGTCCTTCAGCTGCTATCCCGTCATAACGTCAACCCGTCGAGGTCCCGCTGACGATCAGGCTCGCTGCTATCCCGTCCTTCAGCTGCTATCCCGTCATAACGTCAACCCGTCGAGGTCCCGCTGACGATCAGGCTCGCTGCTATCCCGTCCTTCAGCCGCTATCCCGTCCTTCAGCTGCTATCCCGTCCTTCAGCTGCTATCCCGTCCTTCAGCTGCTATCCCGTCATAACGTCAACCCGTCGAGGTCCCGCTGACGATCAGGCTCGCTGCTATCCCGTCCTTCAGCCGCTATCCCGTCCTTCAGCTGCTATCCCGTCCTTCAGCTGCTATCCCGTCCTTCAGCTGCTATCCCGTCCTTCAGCTGCTATCCCGTCATAACGTCAACCCGTCGAGGTCCCGCTGACGATCAGGCTCGCTGCTATCCCGTCCTTCAGCCGCTATCCCGTCCTTCAGCTGCTATCCCGTCCTTCAGCTGCTATCCCGTCCTTCAGCTGCTATCCCGTCCTTCAGCTGCTATCCCGTCATAACGTCAACCCGTCGAGGTCCCGCTGACGATCAGGCTCGCTGCTATCCCGTCCTTCAGCCGCTATCCCGTCCTTCAGCTGCTATCCCGTCCTTCAGCTGCTATCCCGTCATTCAGCTGCTATCCCGTCATAACGTCAACCCGTCGAGGTCCCGCTGACGATCAGGCTCGCTGATATCCCGTCCTTCAGCTGCTATCCCGTCATAACGTCAACCCGTCGAGGTCCCGCTGACGATCAGGCTCGCTGATATCCCGTCCTTCAGCTGCTATCCCGTCCTTCAGCTGCTATCCCGTCATAACGTCAACCCGTCGAGGTCCCGCTGACGATCAGACTCACTGCTATCCCGTCCTTCAGCTGCTATCCCGTCATAACGTCAACCCGTCGAGGTCCCGCTGACGATCAGGCTCGCTGCTATCCCGTCCTTCAGCCGCTATCCCGTCCTTCAGCTGCTATCCCGTCCTTCAGCTGCTATCCCGTCATAACGTCAACCCGTCGAGGTCCCGCTGACGATCAGACTCACTGCTATCCCGTCCTTCAGCTGCTATCCCGTCATAACGTCAACCCGTCGAGGTCCCGCTGACGATCAGGCTCGCTGATATCCCGTCCTTCAGCTGCTATCCCGTCATAACGTCAACCCGTCGAGGTCCCGCTGACGATCAGGCTCACTGCTATCCCGTCCTTCAGCTGCTATCCCGTCATAACGTCAACCCGTCGAGGTCCCGCTGACGATCACTCACTGCTATCCCGTCCTTCAGCTGCTATCCCGTCATAACGTCAACCCGTCGAGGTCCCGCTGACGATCAGGCTCGCTGATATCCCGTCCTTCAGCTGCTATCCCGTCATAACGTCAACCCGTCGAGGTCCCGCTGACGATCAGGCTCGCTGATATCCCGTCCTTCAGCTGCTATCCCGTCATAACGTCAACCCGTCGAGGTCCCGCTGACGATCAGGCTCACTGCTATCCCGTCCTTCAGCTGCTATCCCGTCATAACGTCAACCCGTCGAGGTCCCGCTGACGATCAGGCTCACTGCTATCCCGTCCTTCAGCTGCTATACCGTCATAACGTCAACCCGTCGAGGTCCCGCTGACGATCAGGCTCGCTGATATCCCGTCCTTCAGCGGAGATGCAAGCTTGCGAGATAAACTGCGCATGTTATTCGCTCCAGAACATACGTTATCGGTATAAGACGGTATATAATTTAAATTGCCCATTATTTTGATTTAACAATGCAAATAACGTTCATGATTATTGCACTGAAATTGTTTTATCCTTTAGAAAATCGAACGATATTTAATTACCTTTGAAATGGCCTGCACACATAAGACGATTCTATTTTATGAAGGATAAAATAACTTCAGTGCAATAATCATGAACGTTATTTGCATTGTTAAATCAAAATAATGGCCAATTTAAATGATATACCGTATTATACCGATAACGTAACGTTCCCTTTGATACGGCTTTGATACGGCTTGTCGTATGCTCAATACCAACGGAGAGTAATAAGCGACGCGAAATGTCTCGCAACGACAAATACCCACGCTGTGATAACGAAATACTAATGATAACGAATGATACATAATAATAACGAAAAACTACGGAAAATTTGGGCTCCTAGCTACATCATTTACAACGTTTGAAGATATTGCCGCACAATGAAAGCAAATATTCTGCCGTTTGTGCTTTTTTTTTCGACGGCGCCTCACCATGCAGGGCGGCAACGTTTCAAGTTGGCCAAATCACGTCATTTCATTCACACATTAGGGCATGACATGCTGCAATGCCTTGCACTCATTGCTATGCGTACCTTGTCTTCTTCCAAATTTGTTACGATTCGGTGTCGATCACGCATTTCTAGGTGTAACACTGTAGGTAGCTAAAAATTGCCTCACATCCTAAATTACTTGGGCGATTGCTCACAAAAGGGAGCGTAATCTTCTGGCGCTGGTGATAGGTACTTAACACCGCCACTGAACAGCTGGAGCTCGAGCACGATTAATTATTTCTACGTCTAAATGCGACATTGCTTTGCATGCTGCATGCAACCTTGGTCGGTTCGCCTGTGTTTTGCAATAAATCAGGCATGATTTCTAACAAAATATCTTTATCTTCTAACATATAAAAAGCGCGAAGAACCGCGTCCTTACTGCAAACACCTTAGAACATAACGCTACTACCGTAATCGTGCCAACAACTGGCGAAATGAGCCAAACACGCTAACGGAACGGACCTAGGCATCTGTGTTGTTGTGAGGCCTACAGTGCCGCGCCTGACACTTGTAATGCGGCTTCTGATAGCCATGCTGGCGGCCCCACCCGGCGCTGTAAGCACCTCCGGGTCCGGGCGGCGGCGGCGGCGGCGTCGGGCCACAGGACAAGTGGGACGGATTGGCGTCTCCAACTAGGACGCCAACCCATCACCAATTACGGAGCGATTGGCGGCCGCGCCGCACCGTGCGCCGGGCCGTGGCCGACAGAGGCAGGCAGGAAGCCGGCAGGACAGCCCGCTGCCGAGTCACTCGTCGGTCCGACGCCGCGCCGGCAGCACGCCATGGCGGTCCGCCGCTGGACCTGGTACGCCCGTTGCGCCGTGCTGCTGCTGACTCTCCTTAGCACGACTTCTGCCGACGAGGCCATCGAAAAGGATCTGCCCCATGCGGCCGCGCACAAACAGATCGTCTATCGCTACATTCCCATCGACAAGTCTTTCCTGAATCTGGATAAAACCTACGACGACTACTACAAGACCAATCCGATCAGCGAGAACGCGCGGAAAGACTACTCGAGCTACAACGGCCGGCTAGACAGCTACGACCAGCTGTACAACAACGCATACCGGCTCCGGAGTGACTACAATGACTATTACGACCACCACACGGACACAGACAGCAGGGCTGATGTGGATACGTACTCGTCCTATTCGCGGGGAGACAGCGACCACCACGCCCCCAGCAACAGCAAGAGAGACACGTACGACTCCAGCGATAACTATGACTATGACTATAGTCATGACTACACGCCGACCAAGCAGCTCAAGCGGCGCAATAAGGTGAAGAAAAAGAAGAAGAAGAAGAGCACGTCCGCGAGGGTCCTCGACTTCGCTGAGGTCATGCTGCGCAGGTAAGGTACTGGCTTCTGGCGCTTATACAGCCAGAGGGGACGACCTGTTACCACAGCCTACACATACAGCCAGAGGGGACCTGTTACCACAGCCTACACATACAGCCAGAGGGGACCTGTTACCACAGCCTACACATACAGCCAGAGGGGACCTGTTACCACAGCCTACACATACAGCCAGAGGGGACCTGTTACCACAGCCTACACATACAGCCAGAGGGGACCTGTTACCACAGCCTACACATACAGCCAGAGGGGACGACCTGTTACCACAGCCTACACATACAGCCAGAGGGGACCTGTTACCACAGCCTACACATACAGCCAGAGGGGACCTGTTACCACAGCCTACACATACAGCCAGAGGGGACGACCTGTTACCACAGCCTACACATACAGCCAGAGGGGACGACCTGTTACCACAGCCTACACATACAGCCAGAGGGGACCTGTTACCACAGCCTACACATACAGCCAGAGGGGACCTGTTACCACAGCCTACACATACAGCCAGAGGGGACCTGTTACCACAGCCTACACATACAGCCAGAGGGAAACAGTCGACGATGTTTTGGCTAAATTAGGATATATTTGTATTCATGGTACGAAACACAAAACATACATTATCTTTATTTACCGAATCTCCGAGGACCTAAGGAGCTTGCAATGCACGTGCAAATCGTTACATCCCTCCTCAGGCGCGGATCCAGGGGGGGGGGGCGTTAGGGCGCCCCCCCCCCCCCCCCTGAGCGTCGGGTCGCGCCCGCCAAGCGCGCCGTAGGGCGCGACAGCGTCTGTAGAAGGGATTTTCCACCCCGGGCGCCCAATAAAGTCTTCCCGACAACACGTATCTCAATCTACCCAGGATGCATTTCGTCACGAATGAAATGCACTGCGCATGGCTACGATTAGACCCCATATCAACAGCAGACATCCATCAGCCCACCTAAGGAAGAACGGATGTCGCAATGTTCACTGGTTAAGGGCATTTTATTGCACTTGGTGGGGCGACTAAGGTCGGTTATAGTGCTGCCGCAAGAGGGTTTATTTACTGTTTACTATAGCACGTTCACCATAAAAAGGTCACGTGACCGTGAAGAGAAAAAGACAAGATGAAGGCCAATTCCGCCCCAGGGCACTTCTCCCGAACGGCCACCCCCATATCAATATAAATTAATTGAATTAAGCTTACCTTTACATGAAGGTAAGCCTGAAATTGTGTGAAATTGCTATGTAAGCATATCGCCTTGATGTAAACCACCTTGGCATACGTGATAATTATTGCGCTCTTTACCATCTAGATGACGATTGTAGGAGTTACTAAATTAAAGACGCTCTAAGCCGGGCAAGTAATGCCATGCGTGTTTTCGTTTTTCATATTTTTTTATAGCTTTGAACTATCTGCAAGTCCTACACTGGATCACAAAAATAATATTCAATTAAATTCTTACGGGACTCTATTACTACATACTGTTCGTTCGGGTTTTGCGTTTTTTTTCCTTGCGGCGTTTAACGTTGAGAATTTGGTGGTGGCGTATTCATTTTTTTGGCATGAAAATTCATGAAAAATCGCGAATTGTATGGCAAAACTAGGTAACTGCTGCTGTCGTTGGAAACAAACAAGTTTATTTTATCATATATTGCTTATTGTAACCGGAAATATGCCATAAGTGAGGTGTTTTCATTAACATAAAAGAGATAACTGGCTCTGCCTCAGCCAGTACTGCAGAAAGTACGCGGTGGCATCACCGCGCACTATGAAATGTCCGCACGTGCAGAAGAGGTAATTTCCATAAAAATGTGACTACCGTATGACTTCTACCAGATGTATGAGTAAGTTGTACTATGTAACTCAATTATTCTGGGAAAAACCCGTAAAATGTCTTTAACACGGCGTATAGGTGTTCCCACCTGCACGGACATATGGTGGCGGACGGCGGTATGCTGCGACTGCAGCCAACCATGTTTGCTCACGCGACAGCCAAGCTGTTGACGATAGCTCGAGCGACATCTGTATATACAGCGTCGGTCTCTACTGTGAACGGCAGATCGCTTGGGACCCTAATTCTCGGCGATAACTTTGAATGCATCAACTGGCATGAGCGAATTTCTCGCAATGGACGTTTCAGGCCCTGCGCTAATTTTGATTCTAAAGGTTGGTTAGTGTCAAGCGAAGATTTAGGGCACTTTCCATTCACTCATAATATTAAGTATAATGTGAGCTCGGATAGAGGATAACGCCTGGTCGCTCTGTAGTCCTGAAATCGACTCCGCCCACCACTCGCAACTGACCAGTCACGGGTCGGACAGCGCTGGTTCAAGGTCAGCCAGGGCTGAGCTAAGCTCTGACGTCACAGCATAGCTCCACCCTTTCACGATAGCCTCTACCCACCGATTGAATTCCCTCTGCGAGATTTAACATCACGAGTGAATGACAAGTGCCCAAAATTTTCGTTTGACATTAACCGACCTTAAAGGAAATAGTTCACCTTGAATTTTTTCTCTCTTCCCAAACACGATTTGGTTATGTTTTAATACAATTTCTTTATATATTGCCAAAAATGGCCTTATATCGTGCCGATTCAGGACAGAAGGCCGTACATTATTATTGTTTATCAAAACTATATGCATACTCTCTGAGTCAGTCCTGACGTCACGCAAATGTAAAAAATGGTTCAGCCAATCAGATTCGAAAGTAGTCGCGTAAGGATAGACTCGCATTGGAGATGTGCCAACCGGCGGCCGGCGGTTCGCTTGCTAGCACCAGCTGCAAGCTGATTGGCTGATGGTATAGCCTCTGCTCGGGCTAGATCCAGCACCACATTCTTTCGCCAGCACCGCATTCCTTCGTCAAAAAATCAAATATATTCGGCTGGAGTCTTTTCAGTCAAGAACACTTGCAGATAGGGGTTTCCCAACACGGGCTACAAAGCTGCTATCTCAGATTAAAACTAATGTTGAAGGTGAACCATTTCCTTTAATAATACAAATTGGCGCAAGGTCTGAAATATCCCTTGCAAGAAATTCGTTCATGCCAGTCGTTCATGCCATACGCTGCATTGGCCAGAAACACTACTTACTGTTAGCGTTAATTCTGAACTTGGCACAGACAGTCCGCCTTTTTGGCTGGTGTTACGCCGTCTAAAGTTCCCGTCGGTCGGGGTTCGCCCGCCGGCGACGCCACCCCAGCGCTCGTGGCGCCCTGAGTGACATAGCATGCGACAACATTCGACAGCCGGTAGGCTCTCAACTGACATTCGATCCCAGCCTCTCCCGAGGGTCCCAGACGTGAGAGCCTGGTGCTGCTGAAAGCAACTGCATTCAAACCAATGTATTCTAACTAGATTCTTTAAGTATATAAGCAAACGAAATCAATGAGTTTTTAATTTGTTGCATTTTAAGTTGGTCCCACTTTATACAGAACAAACCAAAAAGCAAAATTAATCCCCATCCAATGTCATTCATTGGCCGTGTTCGATCCACCGCAGTGCGAAGTAACGCGCAAATAACGGCTTACTCGTAAAGTTGTTAATTGTATCGATGCCATCCGCTCTCTATGCAGTTAACGCGGGCAAATACGGAGTATCGGACCTGCGAAACAGCGGGTCCGCTGCAAGTGCGGATACAAATCAGACAAAAGATGAGGGTAGCTGGCGCGGTACTATCAAGGATTGTGCCTAACTTTGCTGGCGACACCTTAGCTAAACTGTTGCTACCGACCAATGCCAGCGTCTAGCTTCGTGCAGATTTCCTCTAAAAACATTACACATTGCATACATCTGTCATATAATTTGTCCGTAAGATGTTCAGAGTAGCCGGCTAGCTGGCCTCATGATATACAGTGAAAAACGCCAAAGCGTCAATTAAAAGCGAGAGCAAGCACGAACGAGCCTATTCGGATATCTGGAGTAAACACAATGTGACGTGTATGGCGGTGGCATGCGTCGCTGGTTTGCAACAATTCATCCCGACTTCAAGCACGGTGATACTTGTTTGTGGCCATATTGGTGAAGTTTCCAATTGTGCTTAACCACTCATGACACCCTCGATTATCCGACTCGAGAATGTAAATCATCCAAACGACAGCTAGTCCATCCGCTGGGTAACTGGGTAATGGGTATGCGGACATAACTGGAACTTTTGCACTTCCCAGCGAACGGCGTCTACCACGACTTGTTGGTGTGGTACACATGCGGTCATGCATGTCTAATTCCAGCAGTGAAAGCTGGCAATGGTACCGATAAGCAGCCAAAGCGACGCATATTTACACACTGGACTCCTTTCACGTTACAGAAGCATACCCGCGGACCACTTCCTCAATTCTTTACTCCTCATATGGGGACAGTCACCGACAGTGTACCTGTTTCTGCCTTCCCTGTTACAATACAGGTGACTGAGATACGCAGTCATCAGTCGCAGTATGACTTAGCAGGCTTCTAGAGCTGCGTTCTATTAATCCGCACAGCACAGCACAAACGAAACCGGGGCAAGGTGATCGGTTTACCCGGATACGACTTAATGAGGCGCCTTAAACGATAGGCCGCCAACCGTTCGATCCTCCCCTGGCAGAACCTCATCTGCTACAATGTGTACAGTTTCTGTTCTTTATTTGAGGCGGTCGATGAACACCATTCACCTGAGAAGTGTGACGGACCGACCAGACAGTGATCGGCTGATCGAGAGCTAATTTGGTCGGATATACCGACTCCGGTGATCACTGATGGTGCCAGCCGGCCGGCCGGCCTTCTGTAGCGCGTTCCCATCATTATCCTGTCAGGAGACTCCGGCTCGGACGGCGGACGATAGGCTGGCCGGCTGGACTCCGGCTCGGACGGCGGACGATAGGCTGGCCGGCTGGACTCCGGCTCGGACGGCGGACGATAGGCTGGCCGGCTGGACTCCGGCTCGGACGGCGGACGATAGGCTGGCCGGCTGGACTCCGGCTCGGACGGCGGACGATAGGCTGGCCGGCTGGACTCCGGCTCGGACGGCGGACGATAGGCTGGCCGGCTGGACTCCGGCTCGGACGGCGGACGATAGGCTGGCCGGCTGGACTCCGGCTCGGACGGCGGACGATAGGCTGGCCGGCTGGACTCCGGCTCGGACGGCGGACGATAGGCTGGCCGGCTGGACTCCGGCTCGGACGGCGGACGATAGGCTGGCCGGCTGGACTCCGGCTCGGACGGCGGACGATAGGCTGGCCGGCTGGACTCCGGCTCGGACGGCGGACGATAGGCTGGCCGGCTGGACTCCGGCTCGGACGGCGGACGATAGGCTGGCCGGCTGGACTCCGGCTCGGACGGCGGACGATAGGCTGGCCGGCTGGACTCCGGCTCGGACGGCGGACGATAGGCTGGCCGGCTGGACTCCGGCTCGGACGGCGGACGATAGGCTGGCCGGCTGGACTCCGGCTCGGACGGCGGACGATAGGCTGGCCGGCTGGACTCCGGCTCGGACGGCGGACGATAGGCTGGCCGGCCGGCTGGATAGCCTCACCAGCTGCCGGGCGGCGGCTGCGTTCCGCCATCCACCCCATCCAGCCTGCCTCTCATGGCACGCCGGATATTAACTCTCCGGCTGAAACTGACGACGCCGTATGTTCGCAGGATGTGGTCGCCCCGCGACTCCAGCGGCGGTCACGGCCATGGCCACAAAGGCCACCACAAGAAGAAGAAGACGAAGAAGTCGAAGTTCACGTTGCCGAAGTTCATCCCGTTCGACGCTATCATACGCTTCCTGACGTTCCTCACTGGAGTCGGAGCGGTGCTTGGCTACATATTACTGGTCTCTCTGAATGCCGTGGCCAGCGTAAGTACCGCCTACATTACGGAGCAAACCGAGGGATTTTGATTCACTTAGGAATGTGTCTGAATATCAGACACGTTACCAAGTGATATTATACATTTTTGTGTAATACATATCGTGCTTTGCCGCTGAAGTGCGATCACATGTGATCCGTTCATTGCATATTTCGGATGTTTCGTAACATCTCCGTGAAAATGTAATAACATCTTAGCAGAAACAGCCCTTTGAGCTGGTAGTATCTTATTCTGGGCAACCAGAACGTATGCATAAGTTAACACTATTAAAAATAGTGCAAATAACTAAGGATGGGTATTGGCATATCATACCGTTCAAAAAAGGTCAATTCTTTCGATAATGTCGAGATCCAATGCCTCACACCAGGGCGACCATCCGATAACGTTACATGTGCACGTTCCCGGCAGGACGGACATTGGAATACCAACTTCTTCGCCCGGAGCCTGGACACCAGCCACACCGAGCTGGTTAACGCCGATGCTATGCGGCTGCTGCGGCTGCTGGACGCCGCCATAGCCCGCTATCAGGCCGACGACGACTGCGTCCTGTGCCGCGGCGGCCGGGACGCTAAGTCAGACTCGTCACCGGCGCACAAGTGCGTACATAACCTAACTAGCTTGTTCTGCGGCCCCTCCGCTGTCGGATAGATATGAACTCGCTCAATGTAAATATTTGCCAGAACGAAAATATTTAAACGAGATTATATGCGGTTGATATGCGGTCCGTTAAACATCATATTTTTTGTTTTGTTTAATAATGGAGCTATAATACGTGCAAGATCAATTGATTAAGCTTTTTAACATTCCATAGAAAATTTACTTTCTTGACCCACGCTGCCTGGTCGAACTTTCTCTTCAATGTAGTCGACTTGTTGTGTATTGGAGTGGTCAGCTGACCTCAGCCATGTGCTGTCCCGACAGGCCTACACTCCGGCCAGGGATGACAGCTGCAGACACAGACCTACAGACCCTGTCCTAAGTTCTGCCGGCGGCCTGGCCGAGGAAACACCCGCTCTCCTGCTCACGCTGCTCACAGAAACACGGCGACACTGTTACGCCCAGGGTCTACAATATACACAGACCAATCGGATCAGCGAGAACGCGCGGAGAGACTACTCCAGCTACGACGGCCGGCTAGACAGCTACGACCCGCTGTACAACAACTACCGGCTCTGGAGTATATAGGCTACAATATACACAGAGCTCCGCGGGAGAGTGGAACCCCGCTGCCAATGTGAAGTGTGAACAGCAGCCTCTTTTGCTTTCGACAGTTGTGGATTTTCACTGAACGTGTTTGCGCTGCAGAGTGCAGAATGTGGCTAAGTAGCTACACATTGTACAATTCCTACGCCAGTGTTGTGTTGCCTCAGGGATTGTGTCGTCATATAGTGGCATTGTTGTGTTTGTTATCGCTGAGTTATTTATCACTGTTTTGTTATCATCTCGACTACTATGTAGATCTGCTGTTGGTGTGGCCATGATTGCGGAGCAGCCAGAAGAATAGGGCCGTTTATGGCTGGTGAGCTGCTTCGTACTGGTGCTAAGCTCAAACAACAGACAGCTCCTCCAATGATGACAACTCATTACCGCAGGGAGACAACTACTAATTAGGGTGTACGCGAGGCGGTTGGAATCGTGTGTAAAGCATGTTATGGCATTCTTTGACAGAGATCAAATACTAAATAAAATTGATTCGAGTGTGGTGTGATATTGCTAACATATTTGTGCTACCGACTGCACCAAACTACGTCTCGATGGACATTATGTTATCATTAGGCAGGCACGTAGCCAAGATTTCGTCCGGGGGGGGGGGGGGGGGGCCCTTCCA
>JAXIVJ010017016.1:0-2500 GCA_036785665.1 Chirona hameri | reverse complement strand
GCTAGAGCCTGCTGGAAACCGCCGAACCGCAGGACGTGGTCGTGAACAGGCCTCCGGTACAGCCAAGTCAGGGCAATGACGAATCGTCAACGCCACGATGGAACCTTGGGCCAAGCAACCCGGAAGATACGGTCGCTAGAGCGGAGCTGACAAATATTTTCTTTGCAGATATATGTACATTTGAACCACTTTGCGCAGAGCAGTTACCATCATTTTTGCTCGCGGAAGATATCCCGTTCGAAATACAGCCGTGGCAAGTGGCGTACAAACTATCGCATCTGCGACAGAGCATGGGGGTACCAAATGAGGACCTCCCAGTGCGTCTGATGAGTGAATTCAGCATCGAATTAGCCGTGCCACTGTCACATATTTTTAACAAATCACTTAGGGAAGGCCGAATTCCGTTGATATGGAAACAGACGGTCATTCCAGTGCCGAAGAAGCCAATACCGGAGTGCCCCGGAGACTTACGTCCTGTGAGTTTGACGCCAACATTTAGCAAGCTGCTGGAACAGTTTATAGTACCTCTTATGGTGGCAGACATCAAATCGCAAATAGACAAAAGGCAGTATGGAAATGTGATGGGAGCCTAGCGGCGACTCACTACTTGATACGTTTTCTACATAACCTTCTATCGGAATTGGACAAACCTGACAAACTTTTTTCTGCGGTGATGTACGATTTTAAGAAGGGTTTTGATCGATTGATCATACAATTCTCATCAAGTAAATCATCGCCATGGGGCTTCGCTCAAGCTATGCAAGATGGTTAGCAGCAAAATCCTGCAAAACAGAAAACAAAGAGTACGTATGCCTGACGGGACAACGAGCAGCTGGCGATCAATTACGTGTGGTATCCCACAGGGTACCCTGGTCGGCCCGGTAGTTTTTTTAGCAATGATTAAAGGAAATTGTTCACCTTCAACATTAGTTTTAAACTGAGATAGCAGTTTTGTAGCCCGTGTTGGGAAACCCCTATCTGCAAGTTTTCTTGACTGAAAGACTTTCCAGCCGAATATATTTGATTTTTTGGCGAAGGAATGCGGTGCTGGCGAAAGAATGTTGTACTGGTTCTAGCCCGGGCAGAGGCTATACCATCAGCCAATCAACTTGCAGCTGGTGCTAGCAAGCGAACCGCCGGCCGCCGGTTCGCACATCTCCAATGCGAGTCTATCCTTACGCGACTACTTTCAAATCTGATTGGCTGAACCATTTTTTACATTCGCGTGACGTCAGGACTCTGACTCAGAGAGTATGCATATCGTTTTGATAAACAATACAAATTTACGACCTTATGTCCTGAATCGGCGCGATATAAGGCCATTTTTGACAATATAAAACGAAATTGTATTAAAAATATATAATCAAATCGTGTTTGGTAAAACAATTCCAAGGTGAGCTATTTCCTTTAATGAAGCTGCTTCTGAAGAACAGCGACTGAAGTATGTGGACGATATAACGATTTACCAATCTTGCCCAATCAATACAATAGAAGAAAAGTGGGAGCTTCAAAAGATAACTGACAAGCTTTGTGCCTGGGCTTCCACGAATAAAATGGTTATCAATGCAGACAAGTGCCAGGTGATGCACTTTGTCACCGCAAAGAAACCTCTAGTGCAATGCATGGCAATAGTTTGCCAATAGTAACACGGACCAAGCTCTTGGGCATTACTTTATCCAGTGCTCTCAGCTGTCCGGCTCACGTGGATGTCATTGTCAAGAAATCATCGAAGGCCCTATGCATGCTTTATATAATGAAGAAGTATCGACCACCCCAAGCACAAGTAGTTGAGATATATACCACGTATATTCGTCCATTGTTAAGACAATAGAGTATTGTGCGCCTGTTTTTCATGCTGGATTAACAACCTTCCAAGTAAAACAAATACAAAAAAGTACAAAAACGGGCCCTCAAGCTGATAGGTGGCTCTGATAAAAGTTACCAGCAACTCCTTGAAGACCTGCAACTAGAGTCACTAGCGGACAGAAGGGGAAAACTTAGCCTGCGGTTTGCCAAGCAGATGTTCAAGTCCGCTGACCACAGGGACATGTTACCGCCTGAAAGAGGGACGATTTCTGCCAGGACAACACGTAGTGCGCGCTCGCTACAATCGTTCTGCTGTGGCGCACGACTGTGTAAAACTGCATAAAAAATTATCCCGTATATGACGACCCTGATCAATGTAGACCTTATGTTTGATTGACACAGCAAACACAGCAAACCCTGAGTAGTAAACCACGCCTATCGGCATATCACTCAAAGCAGCAAAACACGCGTATCAAAAGGTGTCGCTGGTGACTGCGCGAGTACGCGCGTCTGTGCACACGAATTTATTTGTGCACTTTTGTTGTGCTGGATTTGTACGCGCTATATGAGATGCATCTCGAAGCTGTAGTATACATAAACCGTCTCTCTCTCGCTCTCTCTCTCTCTCTCTCTCTCTCCTCTCTCTCTCTCTCTCTCTCTCTCTCTCTCTCCTCTCTCTCTCTCTCTCTCTCTC
>JAXIVJ010017015.1:0-22500 GCA_036785665.1 Chirona hameri | reverse complement strand
GTCGGTATGTCGGTATGTCGGTATGTCGGTATGTCGGTATGTCGGTATGTCGGTATGTCGGTATGTCGGTATGTCGGTATGTCGGTATGTCGGTATGTCGGTATGTCGGTATGTCGGTATGTCGGTATGTCGTATGTCGGTATGTCGGTATGTCGGTATGTCGGTATGTCGGTATGTCGGTATGTCGGTATGTCTGTATGTCTGTATGTCTGTATGTCTGTATGTCTGTATGTCTGTATGTCTGTATGTCTGTATGTCTGTATGTCTGTATGTCTGTATGTCTGTATGTCTGTATGTCTGTATGTCTGTATGTCTGTATGTCTGTATGTCTGTATGTCTGTATGTCTGTATGTCTGTATGTATGTATGTATGTATGTCTGTCTGTCTGTCTGTCTGTCTGTCTGTCTGTCTGTCTGTCTGTCTGTCTGTCTGTCTGTCTGTCTGTCTGTCTGTCTGTCTGTCTGTCTGTCTGTCTGTCTGTCTGTCTGTCTGTCTGTCTGTCTGTCTGTCTGTCTGTCTGTCTGTCTGTCTGTCTGTCTGTCTGTCTGTCTGTCTGTCTGTCTGTCTGTCTGTCTGTCTGTCTGTCTGTCTGTCTGTCTGTCTGTCTGTCTGTCTGTCTGTCTGTCTGTCTGTCTGTCTGTCTGTCTGTCTGTCTGTCTGTCTGTCTGTCTGTCTGTCTGTCTGTCTGTCTGTCTGTCTGTCTGTCTGTCTGTCTGTCTGTCTGTCTGTCTGTCTGTCTGTCTGTCTGTCTGTCTGTCTGTCTGTCTGTCTGTCTGTCTGTCTGTCTGTCTGTCTGTCTGTCTGTCTGTCTGTCTGTCTGTCTGTCTGTCTGTCTGTCTGTCTGTCTGTCTGTCTGTCTGTCTGTCTGTCTGTCTGTCTGTCTGTCTGTCTGTCTGTCTGTCTGTCTGTCTGTCTGTCTGTCTGTCTGTCTGTCTGTCTGTCTGTCTGTCTGTCTGTCTGTCTGTCTGTCTGCCTGTCTGCCTGTCTGCCTTGGCCTGGCCTGGCCTGGCCTGGCCTGGCCTGGCCTGTCTGTGCGTGCGTGCGTGCGTGCGTGCGTGCGTGCGTGCGTGCGTGCGTGCGTGCGTGCGTGCGTGCATGCATGCATGCATGCATGCATGCATGGATGGATGGATGGATGGATGGATGGATGGATGGATGGATGGATGGATGGATGGATGGATGGATGGATGGATGGATGGATGGATGGATGGATGGATGGATGGATGGATGGATGGATGGATGGATGGATGGATGGATGGATGGATGGATGGATGGATGGATGGATGGATGGATGGATGGATGGATGGATGGATGGATGGATGGATGGATGGATGGATGGATGGATGGATGGATGGATGGATGGATGGATGGATGGATGGATGGATGGATGGATGGATGGATGGATGGATGGATGGATGGATGGATGGATGGATGGATGGATGGATGGATGGATGGATGGATGGATGGATGGATGGATGGATGTATGGATGTATGGATGTATGGATGTATGGATGTATGGATGTATGTATGTATGTATGTATGTATGTATGTATGTATGTATGTATGTATGTATGTATGTATGTATGTATGTATGTATGTATGTATGTATGTATGTATGTATGTATGTATGTATGTATGTATGTATGTATGTATGTATGTATGTATGTATGTATGTATGTATGTATGTATGTATGTATGTATGTATGTATGTATGTATACATACACCATTGTGTGATTGTGTGATTTATTGTCCATTGTGTGATTTATTGTCTATGCAGTTGTATGGTTGGAATACTTAGGTGGACGGGAAACTCCATAAATCGAAATTGAAACGATAACTGGGTTGATATGAAATGGTTTTGCCTTTCATGGTTCTATGGCCCTGTGCACCGGTATAATTGGGTATTTCCCGCATTCAGTCCAGGTAAATTGACAGACGTCGCAGTGACTGGTAGAATGCAGGCGTCTCGTGTCCGTGACCATGTTCCCGTTGTTTTTTTAGACGCACTGTGACCTCGGTGGTCTCTCGTGTCGCCTGAATTCTTGTTTCCTTACAAACTTCCCTGATATGCTGCTTGTAATTAAGTCGCAGAAGTTCCACTTGTTTTCTTATAATTCAATTATTTCATTGCCTGGCGATAATAGCATGCAAGTTTTTGTATTATTGCCCGGCGTAGCTACCTACAGAAATTAAATGTCTGCTGAACACAAAACAACAATATTTGAATTGCTATTGTGTCTTTGTCCAGGGGACGTATTTTAGCAAATCGAAACCATGATGTCGTTAAACAGTTAAAGGAAATAGTTCACCTTCAACATGGGATTTTGAACTGAAATAGCAGTTTTGTAGCCCGTGTTGGGAAATCCTTATCTGGAACTTTTCTTGGCTGAAAAGACTCTCCAGCCGAAGATATTTGACTTCTTTGGCGAAGGAATGTGGCGCATATATGATATACCGTACCGTCTGAGAGTGCCAGCACTGGTCTGAGCATGCGCACTGCGCAGACCAATAACGCACACCATAACATTAATAATGTACGACCTTCTGTCCTGAATTGGCGCGATGTAGGACCATTTTTGAAAAGAAAAAAAAGAAACTGTATTAAAAAATATAATACAATCGTGTTCTGAAAATTTATCCGAAGGTGAACTATTTCCTTTAAAGGGACTCCCACCTCCCACCTTCCCAAAAGTTGTCAAATGTACGCGGCTTGTGGTGCAAAATATGAAGTAATTGCTGCCGAACACGATTATGACATTTGTTTCTTTCAAACAGTGCTCAATTTCATAAAAAAGTTACGTTTTAATATTTGGGTTGATGACGTCATATTGAGCTCTAGAGCTATACAGAAATCCTTTACGCTGCCAAAGTATGGCACAATTATTTCGAGACAATTCTGGCGCTTTTAATACAAAATAAGCCAATTACCAAACCATTTGAAACACGCAAATATCTCCAAGTCTAACCAAGGGTGTAACTTTTTCAATTTAATTGGGGTTGCACTAGGAAGCCAGCCCAAATACCCATGTTTTTCTTCTTAAAAGGCGAATTTGCTTATATGATTCACTGCCCCGGTAAATGATAGGGGAGCCTGTAAACGTTCTGATAATATTTCGTCAAATTAAGTATACGAATCGGAGTCGACGCGCCAGAAAGCCCCAATAAACAAAATATACGAATTAGCCAAATAATTACTTTATATTTGGTTGTACTATAAACGTGAAACTAATATTCCTGAGCTAGTTCACACTCGGTGACTCGACAGTGTCAAACACTCACAACGACTCAACAGTCGACACACACTGGCTCGACAGACGACATGTTCAGTGCTCACACGCCGAACGCGTTTTTACGTTGGGTGCTGCGACTGATGAGCTGGCGCATCAGCGCGTCGCGATTAAGCGCCCGCAGCTCGCGTCCGTATGTGGCGCAGATGGCCAGATGATTGAACCGGGCCTGGCCGGTGGAGGTGCGCAGTGTCGTCTTCAGCCTCTTCATCAGGCTAAACGACCTCTCAGCCGTGCAGCTGGTGGCTGGCGCGGTGAGTGCCAGTCGCAGCAGTCTGGCAGCCTCCGGGACCAGATCCTGCAGCTCCGGCAGCATCTTCGCAGCTTGGTAGAGCGTGGCTGGTTTTCGCCCCATGTCGTGCATGAAGCGAAGGTGCAGCACCACCCGCTCCTCATCCAGGCCGTAGAAGACGGCGGCTCGTCGGCCCTCCTCCTCGTCTCCCGCCAGAGCCGCCTCCACTCCCCGCAGGACCGTGTCGTCGCCACTGGAGAAACGGCGCTCGATAGACTAGGCCAGACCGTCCATGGCCGCGATGTAGTGAACCCGGAAAGCTTCTTCCGGCGTCTCCGGCTGAGCGGCATCCTCGTTTTCGGCATCTCGCAGCCTGGCCGGCTTCTTGGTCTTCCGCTTGAGACGCGGCTCCTCCAGCCCCAGCTCCTCCGCATCCGTCACGCAGCTGCGCCAGAACTGGCTGAAAGGCGCGTTCGCACTTTGGGCCAGCGCTGCCGTCTTCAGGAGAGTGACCTTCCCCAGCACCTCGGCTATGGACAGCTCCTTGGCCTGAACGGCGGTGATGGTGGGTGTCACCAGCTGATACACCCGCAGACCGAGCCGCACCAGGAAGAATAATTCAAACTCTTCCAGCCTGTAGCCACGGGCTTTGGCGGTCGGCTCGGTCGGCGTGGCCGGGTCCTCCTCGATGGTGGTCAGCGTGGCCAGCACGGCAGTCCAGTTTGTGACCAGAGACTGTAGACTGCGCTCATTACAGGTCCACCGGGTACGGCAGAAGGAGCGCAACCCTGCGCTACTGTCGTCCTGCTCCTTGTCGAAGATGGCCAGGCGCTTCGGCGAGCTACGGATGAACTCAATCACCCCGGAAGCCTCACCCAGAGCGCTCTTCAGCTTCGGGGTGACCGCCGTCAGCGTGGCCAGGTTGAGTCGGTGGGCCGCGCAGTGCACAAACACGGCCATGGGCTGCCTCCTTTTCAGCAGCGCCTGTACGCCGCCGACTCGCCCTGCCATGTTCGAGGCCCCGTCGTAGCACTGGCCCCGTAGCTTGTCTGCTGACAAGTTCAGACGCTGCAGTGCATCGAGTATGATGGTAGCCAGGGTCTGTGCGCTGGTTTCGTCGGTGGCGTAGAACCCCAGAAACAGCTCCTGTGGCTCGCAGTTTTTGTCTACAAAACGCGCGCACAGCGACACCTGCTCCTGGCGTGACGCGTCAGTGGATTCGTCCACTATCACTGCGAAGTAGTCAGCTTCACCGATTTCTGCGGTCACATCACTCAGCACCTTTTTGGCCATCAGCTCCAAAATTTCGTTTTGGACCTGAGGACTCGTGAAAGTTTGCTGGTCCTTCTTCAGCCAGTTGTGGAGCTCTGCATTGGTTTTGGCCATGGTCCACAGGAGGACTTGAAAATGTCCGCAGCTCTCGTCCCGGCTGCGGAGAGGCAGAGCCTGATGGGCCAGGTACTCGATGGCATCGAAGATGGCACTCAGAGCCACCCTCGCCTCCTTCACAGTCTTGGCCTTGCCAGTCGCCAACTGCATCTGAGTCGGGTTAGGCCTGTCAGCGGTCTTCAGACGAGCGAGGGACGTGCAGTGGGAGCCAGACTCCTCATGGTACTTAAAACTGGCTGGCACCTTGGCCCACGTCTTGAATCCGCAGGAGATGAAGGCCTGGTCCACACGTTTTTCGCCCGAAAGGAGGCCCAGATTATGCGCTCGGGCACATTCACTGCACGTCACACTTCCTCCATGGTTAACCAGCCACGGGTACACCTTCTTCCATTTCTGGAAGGCGAAATGTTTTCCCCGCGTCGGAGGACCGGCGGCCGGAGCGGCGGTCTCCTGCCCGGCGGCCGGAGCGGCGGTCTCCTGCCCGGCAGCCGGAGCGGCGGTCTCCTGCCCGGCGGCCGGAGCGGCGGTCTCCTGGCCGGCGGCCGGAGCGGCGGTCTCCTGCCCGGCGGCCGGAGCGGCGGTCTCCTGCCCGGCGGCCGGAGCGGCGGTCTCCTGACCGGCGGCCGGAGCGGCGGGTGCAGGACCGAATCCAGGATGGGAGGATAACGGAAGACAACTGAGGGAAAGGGACAAATTCAGGATAGGAGCAGGTATGTGACAGGAAGGACAAGGGAATAAGGGCACAAAAGGAACATTGGACAACCTTCCATTGGACTTGCCTTCGAACGGTGGTTGAAACTGTCAAAATTCACTAGAATGGAAACAAATGTGTGTAGAGACTAGAGGTCTTGCCGTTGCGCTTGTCTTATACCAAGGATGTATCGTATTATTGTATATATGTAAAATGTATGTCTTTAAGTGTCACTGTTGGCATGAAATGCCTAATGGACAGTGTAGACGAAATGCTGCATTATACCATACCATACAAGCTCTAAGCTCATCAAGCCCGTATACACACGGGCCACCAGACGGATCGGGTAAGGATGGAGACAAGGTGCAATAAGCATTAAGCTCTCAAAGGGGATGGCGATGGGAAAACGGTCAACGAAGTTGACGGCACCGAGCATCACTGTAAGTGGCGTTATGTTAATTTGGAAAGTATTTTGATGCCCGATCTTTAAAATGAAGTAGAATAAATAAATCGTTATATCTAATCTGTTAGTAAATAAACGATTTTACCTGGACACTGCTGTGCTGGTGTCTGTGTCGCTGTTCCTCGCCGTCTCCGCCGGCGGTTGCACGATCTCTGATTCCCCAGGTGAAGGACCAGGATCAGGATGCTTTCTGAAGGAGCAATGGAAAGGTTTAAGGTCAGATCAAAATACACAGCCGTACATGGTACGAGACAATGAGGCATATGAAATAGGAATGAACTAAATCCACTTTTTCCAAACATGCTGGTATTTTCCCGCCAGACGAATTGATGCAGGTCTGCGCCCAGAGTCCAGACCCTAGATATTTAAATCACTACACAACTCAGCCGGTAAAATATTACAGCACGTAATGAGTCTTGGTCCGGACTCGGGAAAAGTATAGAAAGATGGCAGCACCAGCACCTCGCCAACTACCGATAGAGGTCAGCACTCAGCGGTCACGGTCACCACCATACCACCTACGTTTGCAACACATTTAAAACCCATTCATCAACACTACCCCACACTCCTCAAAGCATTTGTCTACATACAATACAAGCAGACAAATAGTTATAACACGAAGCATGACATTAGTTGATTGCATTCATACATCGGAATTTGGAACCTACCTTGGTCAAAAGAACATACATAAACACTTGCACTGTCCCAGCCCCAGGTACCAAAATCAGAAGTGAAATACCAACCTCTTCGAAAACATTTCCAAAATCGATAATTGACATTGCTTCCTCTTAGAAGACATCACGCGACACTTATCCGACAGTAGAATGTAGATTATCTATCCGATCGATACTACGGCCTTGGATCGATCTCAATTTGATTCCGCAAACAAATAAGATGTTATGTGCTTGTGAGTCATTCAACTTTTCTGCGCAGTTTTGCATCACCGGCTGATTTATCAGGAGTAAAAAAAAATACTCATTGCCTGAGCCAATTTGTTACTTTTTCGGAAATAAATATTTTACATTTAATTGGCACTTAAATATAATTTTTGTTTCATTCGATTTTTTTTTTAAATGAAGAAAAACACAATCTATTTTACTCTGTTTACCTGAAAAAAAGACAAACATTGCGCAATTGTTACAATATTTTGCCGCAATGTTTCCAAACAAGCTGTTGTGTTTTGATTTTTCCTTCATCCTAAATTGTTTACCAAAACTTGTGTTTGATTGTGCAATGTTGTTGTCTTTTGCTGTGCATGAATATTGACCTAGATGCTTGAATTAACTTGCCAAATGCCCATCTAGCTACGTATATTATGGAATAGAAGATTTGGGATGCTAGTCTAATCAAACCTTAGGTTTCAATTTTCAGCTTCAGTTAAAATGTGAAGTTTAAGCAGTGAGAACTGATAATTGATATATTATTCAGAAATGCCCGTATTTTATTCAGAAATATGACATCATTTTACTTAAAATAGTAGTGCTATGACTTATGGATGTGAGTATTTTTGTGATGTTCATTATGATTTCATTGAAGACATGTCCTTGTTCCTTGAGTACATACATTAACCATACAATAATCACCCAGCACCCTTTTAAAACCCATGTCTGGTATATTTTTCATTTTACACAGGTTCATCTAAATAAGATTGTTCATTTTTGGCTGATTTCTTCATGTTTTGAGTGTTTTTGCTTAGGGTTGCACTTGAACACATTGGGGTTGCACTTGACAAGGTTGGGGTTGCAGCTACAACCCCCTTCATATATAAAGTTACGCATGTGAGTCTAACCTTAAAACAAGTTGACTATCATCACCATTTGGTAAAGAGAGGTGACGTCATCTGCTTTAGACCCCTATTCAAATACCTGTGGGGTTTATTTGTTACAATTGTCAAGACCAAGCTCGAATTCCTTTTTGATTATACGTATGTAGTTGTTTTAACTGCTACCATACTTAATTTCAATGCAGATCCAACAACATGGCTATCTCAACTCAAAACTAATGTTAAGGTGGGGTGTCCCTTTAATTGAGCCTTTTTGCCTGCATCCTGTAAATTTGTATTTGGAATAGCACAAATCTACAGAATCGTCAATCATGCAATGCATTCTATGCTCTGGACAAAATACCTAGAAATATATATATTTTCCGTCGCTACAAGTGCATTACACTGACGCATCATTCTTCATCTCAATGACAATATTTGCAAAACAGGATAACCGCAAGCTGTTTCTATCCCATTGTGTCTTGTTTCCTTCCCGTTTCGTTCCGACTCCGTCCAGTTTCCATAACATTTTCGTCCCGTTTATGTCCTGAACCAGTGTCGAGCCCGCCAGCACCGACTGGTGCCAAAAGACGGAGGTTTCAATTCCCCAACCGGCCGGGCCGGGTCAAGCGGCGGTGAAGGTCCAGCCATGGATTACCTAATACCTGGATAGGGAACTCAGGCTTCCGGCGCGACACTGTTAGTCCTGCCATCTAGCGGCACTTTATTCGTCACAGGATTTGCGAGCCGAGTTTCCCATCCAGCTAATACCTGGATAGGAAACTCAGGCTTCCGGCGCGACACTGTTAGTCCTGCCATCTAGCGGCACTTTATTCGTCACAGGGTTTGCGAGCCGAGTTTCCCATCCAGCTAATACCTGGATAGGAAACTCAGGCTTCCAGCGCGAAATTGTTAGTCCTGCTATCTAGCGGCACTTTATTCGTCGCAAGGTTTGCGAGTGGAGTTTCGCGGTAATCCATGGTCCAGCCGAGGGTCGTCTGCGTGTCACTCCCCGGTAACGGTTCACAGACGAGCGGTTCACAGCGCGGCAGCATGTTCGGTGACTGGCGGCCTCCAACCAGACAGAGAACCAGTCATGGTGGGGATAGCAGACGGCATGAACCTGCCCTGATGATGCTAAAGGCTCCAGGAAAACCGTGTCATTTGCACACGCGTACAGGGCTGTAACTGTAATAAAAAAAAGAAGTAGGGGGACGCTCCCATTCACCGGCATATGGGTAGCGGAAGGGCAATGTTGGGGTTACAGATAGGGTGAAGAGGGCAATCACTGGCGGATCCAGCCTCTCTCTGTGTGGGGGTCTTTTTGTGGCAAAAAGGTACCCCCATTTTTTTCTCCACTGATTTGGGCCGGTCAACTTATTTCGGTATTCGAGCTTAAGAAATTCACTTTTTCACATTCTAAAAAATTGACTGGATTTTTTTCCAAAAGCTTATTTTTATTTTTGGGTTTCTAAAACCCAAAACTTCGAAAATCTTAGATAGCTATTTTGAACGGAATGTCATTTCCTTTCTTTTGACGCTTTTATTTGCAATTTGCTTTTAAAACTATTTGTTTCGATTTTTCAAACATTTATCGTTTTTCACCAAAAATGCATTGCATGGCATCATTAAAACGTCATTATCTCCCAAATTACGGTAATTATTTCATTGCAATTTGGTAAGAAGACGTCAGATTGATGCAGCATAAGGTACTGAAAGTTTCACGTTTATATCTACTATAGTTTTCAAGTTATTGAGAAAATCCGGGAGGAGGGTAGATTCTGCCCTCCCCCAGCGGGGCCCCGCGCCTCGCTGGGTCCATGGGGCTGCTTGAATTGAAGGTGCGCAGGTGCGCTGTTTTGTCTATCATTGAAAGAAAGAGATACATAAAAACTTCAAATTCAATCACTCAAGAAAAAAAAACTTCCATTTTCATGAAGTTTTCTCCTAAGATCATTGTTTTTCAGTTTTCACGTTCAGGGCAGGGAACGCACAGGGGGAGCATACTTGTATTGAACGCCCTCCCCCCCCCCCCCGATTCCTGTGGGGGGAGGGTATTTTCCTCTGATGCCCCCCCCCCCTGGATCCGCCAGTGAGCGCAATATAAGGGTATATGTATCTGCACTGGGGTAACTCGCGCCGCTGCGTAGCGATAATACCGATTTAAATTGTTTTGATCGCGTTTTTCATGAACATGATCGTAAATATAGACAGAAAATGGAAAGTCGTTTTGATCGCGTTTTACATGAACATGATCGTAATTCGTAACTATGGGCAGACAATGGAAAATCAATAGCTTTTTGTTCATTTGTAATACTTACAAATATATATGTTTAGCTTCGCGTCATCATCGAAGAGAAATTTCACTCTGATAATGATCCGAGAAGCCGAATATAAAGTATTTATATATTTTATTGCATTATTACATATGAGCAAAAGGGTATTGATTTTCCATTTTCTGCTTCTGTCTATAAAAACCTACCGGTTTCGGCGACTTTCGATTTGGAACCTGAAATGTTGCGGTCTGTGCCATTGCGACTGAAGCGTCGCGTGATGACCTCTCCGCTGTCTCCCAGGTTTTGGACATAACATCTTAAGCGGAAATGACGAGGCCAAATTACTTTTGGTGCTTATGAGTAATCAGTGATCACCAACCGCAAACAACAGCGATTATTTTCCGCTCACTGCTGCCAGACGTGAGTGACAAATCATTTCCCTCTAGAAATCAGAGTTTTTTACAGGAAAACGTCAATTTCAGAAGAACAAAATGAAAAAGACCCTAATTGAAAATTTAGAGGTTTTGTGAAAATCTTCCCTGAAACGTCACTTCGAAACCTCTAGATTTCAGGGAAAACTTCTAAAACTGGCAGCAGTGTTTCCACTGTTTTCATCGTTGTCATTTGTTTTACCGTCACTTACAAAGATATACGCCACGAGAGGAACACTATCACACCCTCGAACATGCGCACATGCAAGACACTTAGATTTGAAAGCAACAGCGATAGGACACAGCCTAAGGAGAAGGAAGGCCGTTTCAGGTGCGTCTCCCCAATGCGTCCCCATAGTTATCTGAAAACCTTCAGTTTTCAGAAGTAGGGGGACGCGCGTACCCCTGCGTCCCCCCTCAATGACAGCCCTGCACGCGCAGATGCCCGATTACCAGGTCCTGTGCACCACGGACGTCGGACAGGCATATGTATTGCATTCCTTTTCTATCCTAAGCAAATTACTATATGGCACTAAAATTAGATTCAGTCTGAGCCTTGTCTCATCAAGATTTCGCCGGTATTTGCCATCCACGTAGGGGAGACCGGGGTCACTTGGCCCTCCTTTTTCTAAACAATATATTGTAAAATCATGGACACATTTGATCACTTACACAATACTAATAGGTGTCAAATTTATTTGTTGTTCCGGTATATTAAGCATACAACGATAGCACAGTTTGTTTTAGTAGCATTTACACATTTGTACAGGTCACTAAACCGGCCAAGTCACCCCGGGGCTCGGGGCGACTTGACCGGGGGGGGGGGGTCACTTGGCCGGGGGGGTCACTTGGCCGGGGGTTGGGATGGAGTAGGTAATCCCCACTGCGGGTGAGTCAGCTTCACCGACGAAGGACGTGAGCAGACCAGTGTATAGTCGCCCCCGCAGGAGAGCATTTTGTGAACACCGTCTTGCAGCACGGCTGCCTGAGACGGTGCCGTCGTTTGGATGTCACCGAATAGACCGGACGAGATGCCGGTCTCGGCAGACACGACTTTCAGGAAGGCGCTATTCCGCACCCGCTCCACCGCAGCCAGCAGTTGGTCACGTGTGTACGCGGCGCAATTGCTGCGCTTGACCAGAGGCGGATCCAGGGGGAGGGGGGGGGGGGGCAACGGGCCCCCCCCCCCCCCCCCAGACTGTGAAAGGGTGGCCAAACTATGTCCCCCCCCCCCCCCAAGACGTGAAGTCCCCCTCCGTTCTTTTCGCTGAACGGATGACGGCCTGATACCCCCCTCCCTCTTTGGAAATACGTCACTGGATTTGACCCGCCCCCCCCCCCCTCCAATAAACAAATAAGTATAGATCCGTCCTTGTGCTTGACGTAGGTGCGAATGAGAGACCTGTGCACAGAGTAAGTGCGATTAGTATAAATATATTTACAAAACCAAGACTTGACCGCCCGGCCAATTCACCCCGAGCGCACCGGCCAAATCGTCCCGGAACGGTTTTTGAATAAATACAGTCTGCACACTGGCCAAAGTTATCGCTAAAACTAGCAAATCGGTCACACAGTTGCTTGAACTGCCAGGGGCCCGGGAACGATTTGAAAGTTAGGGGGGCGAAAAATTTAGAAGTCTCATTTTTCTCCCCTCAATATATATTTATATACTTATACAGGGTGCGGCAAAAAATGTACCTGTTAGAAAACTCGCCGTAACTTTCGTTCTGATTGTTGCAGGACAAAACAAATGACACCAATCGAAATACAAATTTATAATAAACAACATCCGTATACATTTTATCGTCAATCACTGAAATGGTGCAAATGAAAACGAACAGAAAACAAGCAAAAAATTTTACCAATTTAATTTCGACGGAAATAGATTTCGATGCGAAAGAGGATCCTGTCATTGCAACCGAATGCTAAGTCTGGTTGCACGTGCACGTGATTTTGTATTTGGCATTGATTCAAATTATGCATTTTGCATTGCACTATTAGCTTGTCGCGCTCGACGAGTAACATCAACAGAATGCCACAGCTGACAAAAGATGAAAGCATTTTTGTGGTTGAGTCGCATTCTAGGGCCGGTAACTTAGTCGCTGTGATTCTGGATTTCCAACATCAGTTTGGGCGAAAATTACAGCCCAAATATGTATATACAAAATATATAAGTGGCAGCGTACGGGATTGGTTGGAAACCAGAACCAAGACAGGTCCGGACGCCCAAGAACGGTGTGAACCCCTGAGAATATCGAGCGGTTAGCGGATATAAACCGCCGGAACAGCCGGAAGTCTGCTCGAAGGGTGAGCGCTATGATTGACATCAGTGACCGGAGCATACGACGAATCATGCACGACCAACTCGCTCTCAAGCCATATAAGATACCGACCTGGCAAGAACTGCACCAACTGCAAGATAACATCGGTGCACTGGTTGATCGCATGGAACGCTCCCTCTCCTCCCTTGACATGTGGTTCAGAGCGAGCTGTCTAAAAGTGAATGCTTCCAAAACGCAGTTGATGGGTTCGGCAGCCGGCAGAACCTCCGTAACGTACCACCAATCGAGATATGTTTCCGCGGGGAGACTATTGGTCCGGAACGCACGGTGCGAAACCTGGGCGTGATTTTTACATTTATATATATATATATATATATATATATATATATATATATATATATATATATATATATATATATATATATATATATATATATATATATATATATATATATATATATATATATATATATATATATATATATATATATATATATATATATATATATATATATATATATATATATATATATATATATATATATATATATATATATATATATATATATATATATATATATATATATATATATATATATATATATATATATATATATATATATATATATACATTTTGATATATACATTTTGACCCGTGCCTGTCGTGGGACGCTCACGTCGCGCATGTTGTCCGGAAATGCTTCGGGCTACTGATCGGACTCGGTCACATTCGGCATTATCTTCCGCGAAACGTGGTTTCCACTATCGTCCACGGTTTGGTTATGTCACACGTACGTTACTGTATAACCGTTTTTGGCAACTGCTCAGACATAAATCACAGGCAGCTCCGAAGAGTGATCAATTTTTGTGCCAGGGTGGTATCTGGAAGGCGTAAATTTGACCATATTTCGGACGTTTTGAGTGGCCCAAGGTGGCTCACCTCCATACAGTTATCAGAATATCATTCTCTCACTCTGGCCCAACGTGTACGGTGGTGGGAGGAACCTGCATTTCTGGCCTCGATATTTAGCCGAAATGCTGCACATCGCAATAGGCGCACACGACAGGGCGAGCAGTTCCACATACCTCGCATCCGCACTGAAGCCGGTAGACGTCAGTTTTCCTACCGAGTCCCTCGTCTTCACAACAGTTTACCGACCGAACTGACTGGTCTGAGGCCTGCCTCATTTAAACGGAACTTGCGGGTGTACATGAAAGGCCGAGGTGTAAACTAACGTGTGGCAACCATGCTATGTCTGAGCTATTGTTTGCACATTACCAGTTTGTCTATTTTGTGTTGATGCATAGTTTTGTAAGCCGTGCACCTTTGTTATTCCGGTATGTATCTGAGTATGAATGTCATCTCCCTGTTTCCCCATGTACAGTCGGTCCCAAAATGATCTTCCCTAGCTCTGGGTCTCCCACGGTACGCAAAACGATAGCTGGCTGAATCCCGCACCGAGGCGGGACCGGACCGGTTTGACAGCTCGCCCGGTGCCGGCCGATACTTGGCGGAATCTGCACCGCTCCGTCCTGGTCTGACCCACACAGGCCGATTGGGGAATAACAATGAGCATGTGTGGCGGACCGTGGTTTGAAATATACGCAGACCTAGAATGTCAAGTTAGCGACGATGTCTGTGATGACCAGTTTTAAGAAAACCATAGGTCTGTGAAGCATCGCTAAGTGTCCAATTGATAGAACACTGCACGGGCTATACTACGACGAATATTTGTAACTCAAGTTGACCGATACTGTCGTCACAGATGTCTCGGAAATGGCTATCCGTCGTGTCGCTTGCGACGATTGAGAAATTTGCCGTGCGTCAAAAAATAAAGTGCCGATATTTTGACCTGATCTCAAGGTCAAAGTCAAATTTAAACACGTAGCCAGTCAGATGCTCTATCAGCTACACACCTGGCGATGCTTCATAGACCTAAGGTTGTAAATACTGTCGTCGCAAATATCGTCGCTAACTTAATAGATATAAACCCGCCCGGGTGTGTTTGTGGAGCGTGAAGGACGGAGCGGCGTGATTCGAACATATCAGTGCGAGGCCCACTGCATTTGTCTGCTTTTTCGTGTAGAATCATCAGGTGGACGTTTGCATTCGCAATTTAGGGGTTCTGCATTGCACATGACACGTGGCATGAAATAAATATACGTAAAAGCGCCTGGTTCCAGCGCGGTTCGAACCCACGACCAATCTACGAATACGCTAGGAGTGGGCAGCCATACCGACTGAGCTATTTGGGCTGATGTGGTGAACACTGATATTCAGTCTCCAATATTGGATCTCTGCCAGCTCAGGACAGGTGACCTCTTGACCCTCGAGACAGACGGCCCTGACCACCACCCGGGTCGCGGCGCATTCCATTCCGACAACGCCCCGCACTCCCTCCCTCCCTCCCCCTCCCCAGGTCACGCACCTGCCAGACAGCCACAATGGGTGCCAACCCACGGTGGGAAACCATCTTTTTGTGCCTATGGCGACCGTAGCGCCACGTGGTGGCAAGGGAAGATCATTATGAGACCGACTGTACCTACTGTTTTATGTCTCGTGACGCCGGGCTAGGAATAGCCACAATGTGTGTGGATGGCCCGAAGTCGTTAAATCCATAAATACAAACTGTTCTGGTTCAGCGTGAGCTTAGTAAGTGGGCGCTGCGGAGAGATCACCGTCATGAAAACTGGCTTGGCAGGGTTTGGCTTAGTGATGAGACTCACATCTGCAGCGACTGCCGCCTCAACAGACAGAATGACAGAACATGGTTGGTGACCAGACCACAAACGGGGCAAGAACTTCCGCTTCACTCCCCGCACGTCACGATGTGGGTCGCATTGAACGGTGAGAAGGGGATCATCGGTCCATATTTCTTTGAGGCTGCAAATGGTCGACGCCGGACAGTGGACAGTGCAGCGCAAATCGCCATGCTGGATGATTTTTTCTTCGCGCAGGCTCCTGAACAGGGTACCGGCAAGACGGAGCAACAGCTCATACTGCCCGTGCAACCCTCAAGGTCCTGAAGGCGAAGTTCGGGTCAAGAATAATCTCCGGGAATACTGGCCACCCGTGGTCTGCGCAGTCACCGGACCGCGCATTGGATTTTGTTTTCCTGTGGAGCACGATTAAAGGGAATGGTATAAGGGAATAGTATTAAAAGGGATAGTACACCTTGGGAAAAGTACGTGTAATGATGGAAAAGAGTGTCCTGATTACGGTTCTGGCATTCGTTTTTGCGAGAAAAAAAGTACCCATTTGTCATAATTGGAAAATATTGATATTAATACATCACAATAATCTTGCGTCACCAAAACGAGTTGTGATGTCATACCGACAAAAGCATATCCTTGAATCAGAATATGTAAGCAACACTAACAACCTCATTCGGTGGTCGCGACTCGCGAGCAGTGTTGCCGTCCTGGTACGATCGTACCAGATCTGGTACTTTTTCGACCTTTCTGGTACGGAGGTACGCCGGAACGAAATCTGGTACTTTTTCGCCGAAATGCATTTTTTTGGCATTTTAATATTTCTTTCAAGCTAAATAAAAAAACAATTCTTTTAGTCAGGAAGGATGGTGTTTCTTATCATAATTTTTCATGCATCGGATTTGGAATTATTAATATTCCTGTTGTGTGCTAGCAGAAGTAAACAAGTGGAAAATTCGCGCGCCACGCCGGCTGCCAAGGCCGGGCCGCCGGCTGCAGGCTGAGGCAGTTGTCTTGCGAGTTGTGTTGTGAACAGTGAAATGTGAGTTGCGTCGACGGTCGAAGGGCTAAGGAAAGAGTCTAATTTGAATCAGTGTCCCAAAATTGTGCGATTTGGTTGGAAAACTAAACGACACCCAACAAATAATAATTTTCCATTCTCACTGGCATATTATTGTGGCAATTTTTCACTCCTTCATTGCAAGCTCATTTTTACTCCTGGATAAATGTATTTTGCTTGGAAGATTGGCACTCTTAGCATAGCATTGCATATTGTTTGAACCTTAAACCAAGCTTATAACGTACCATGTACAATTGTGAAACTATTTTGCTGTACGATGCACAACAAAACTGCCCTCTTTCTGCTATTTTGACCGTGGTCTTTTACTCCAATTTCACCTCTCATATCATTTTTGGGCTCTAATTTCCCACTCCGACACCCCGTAAAGAAACCATCTTTGCCAGTGCAAGCAAGCCCCACGCTGAAATCAAATTCTAGTTGCGCCACCGGAGGCCTATTTCACAATTTCACAATTTGGGACACTGATTTGAATATTTGTGAGCGATCCAACGGAATGACAATCTGAATCCGTGAGGAATCAGGATGGGAAAGGAATATGAACAAAAGTATCGTAAGGAGTGGGAAAATGAGCCGGAACTAAAAGGCTGGCTGGTGCAGTCCAAACACGATAGCGCGAAAGCGTTCTGCAAGATCTGCAACAAGGAGATCACGGCCGAGCTGCCACATCTGAAACGACACGGGACAACTGAGGGTCACAAGAAGAACGCAGCCGGCTCCGCAGGCTGTAGTAAGCTACCAGCCTTCGTTGCCGCTGCGGAATAGAAGCATGGCCACGGTAAACAGCAGGACGATGTAGCCCAGGGCGAGCTACTGCTGGCGGGGTTCATCGCTGAACATAATCTGCCAATATCGGTAAGCGACCATCTCGTGCCTTTAGTCAAAAAGGTATGCCCAGATTCAGAGGTGGCGAAAAAGCTTAAATCAGCCAGAACGAGGACAACTAAGACTGTTAATGACGTCACAGGAGCAGAGGAGAAGCAAAGAGTGAGTGAACTCATGCGCAATAACCCATTCTCGCTGATATTGGACGAGACGACTGACAGGTCTACGAGCAAATCTCTTGCCATTGTGGCGCGAGTTTTTGACGATCGAGATGGCAAAACCAGGGACCTTTTTTGGACTTGGTGGAGGTGAAGGATGCGACCGCCCAGGGCTTGTATGACGCCACACGGGAGTTGCTGTCCGTTAACGATGTGCCACTGAAGAACATGATTGGACTTGCGGCCGATAATGCTAGCGTCATGATGGGGCGTCACCAGAGTGTGCAGGCACTGTTTAAGAGAGCTGCCGCACATCTTGATCACCGGCTGCATATGTCACTCCCTGCACCTGTGCGCCTCCGCAGCGTGCATGAAGCTGCCTTCAACCATAGAGGATCTAGCCCGAGACGTGTACAGCTATCTCAACAACAGCCCGAAGAGACTCCTCGAGTACCAGACTGTGCAGGAACTCGCCAACGTCCCAGTCCACAGGCTGCTGCGCCCCTGTAGGACGAGGTGGCTCTCCCTCGAGGCGGTGGTGAAGAGGATGTACGAGCAGTGGGCGGCCCTACTCCTCTTCTTCCAGCAGGCGGCGGACGAGGATCACCTCCTCGCCGCCCGGACAATCCTGAACGCCCTCCGCGACCCCATATACAAGATGTACATCGCGTTCCTTAGCTACGTTCTCCCACTGATCACGAGGGCGAACGAGGTGTTCCAGTCAGAGTCATCCAAGATCCAGTATGCACGAGCTGCGCTCCTGAAGCTCTACCTCTCCGTGGCCAGCAACTTCCTGCGTGCCGAGCCAGGTGTGCGACTGGAGACGGTCAGTCCTGATCATCCCAGAAACTTCCTCCCTCTGGAGCAGATGTACTGCGGCGCCAACGTCGAGGCCGTCATCCTCTCAGAGTCTGTTCCCCAGGAGGTGGTCCAGACCTTCCGCCTGCGTGTGCAGATGTTTTACACCGAGCTCTGCAAGCAGATCCGGCGACGATTCGACTTCAGCGACAAGACCTGGGAGCTTCTGGAGCTGCTGAACCCGACTTCGCAGGCGCCCTCCATCGTACCGCTGGCGCTGAGATTCCCCAATCTCGTCGAAGAGACCGAGTACGAGGCCCTGAACTCGGAGTGGCGAGGACTCCAGCAGGCAGCAAAGGAGCAGCTCCCGGACAAGGAGAAGCCAGCGTGTGAGTACTGGTCGGAGGTGAAGAAGCTGAAGGATGGCAGTGGCGAGGCAGCGTTCCCAAAGGTAGCCCAGCTGATGCAGGGTCTCCTGTCCCTGCCGCACTCCAGCGCGGCCGCGGAGAGAGTTTTCTCCAGCCTGAACCTAATCAAGACGCAGCAGCGGAACCGCCTCCAGGTGGGAACAGTGTCTTCCCTGATCCTCGCCAAGCAACAAGTCGCGCCCTCCTGCCACGAGTGGACGCCCACAGCTTCCATGAAGTCAAAGATGATTCGCCAGTAACAAGGCTCACTCCAGGTTAATTCCAGTCGTTACTTAATTTCCTACATGAATAGCCTATAAATATTTTCCATCGCATTTGCTTGTAATTGACCACAAACCGGCTTAAATGCAATGCTGCCCTGTTTCACATCATTTCGTTTATTATGAAAATTCACCATCGGAAATTGACCTAAAAAATTCCATGTATAGTTCTAAATCATGTCTCCTAAATTAGATGCTCGCTGCAGCTCGAACCTAACCGGACCTGACCTGTGTTACAGCGCGCGTGGACCGACAACAGCCGAGGACTATACCGACTACCGAGGAATCAGTTAGAAATCGCGGTGCCGCTTTGCCTGTTCTTCGATGCCTGTTCATCCTGTTCCGATGCCTGTTCATCCTGTTCCGATGCCTGTTCATCCCGTTCCGATGCCTGTTCATCCTGTTCTTCGATAAGGTGAGCAGCGCTGATGAAAATATTAAAAATCACTGACCAGTGACGGATCTAGTATTTCGGTGAGGGGGGACATGTTTGAGGGCGTCAGAACTAGGATCCTGGGTGCAATCGCCAATCTCGACGGTACATTGGAGTGCCCCCCCCCCCCCCCTCTCGAAGGCAGGATTTCGATTTTTTTCTACTTTTTAGGCCAATTTTAGGTATACAATTCGGGCTTTCAGAAGGGCGCCTTTCTGCCTTCAGGGGGCCTTTAGGGGAGACGAATGGGTCGAATTACTGGGTCAAATGGGTCATGAATTACTTGCTGGCATGTACATACCGAAATTATGGCTATTTTTTATAGTACTAAATTATAAACATTTTGACCTACTACGATCTGGTACGGTACGCAGCCAGACACAGCCAATCTGGTACGATTTGGATGCGATCCTGGTACGCTGTAAAATCTGGCCGCGGCAACACTGCTCGCGAGTATATTGGTCGCGATTGAAAATGTGTGAATGTTTACACATTTGTACGAGTAGCCTTGTATGAAAACCTTGTATGAGTAGAGTTGGAGGGCCGTTGCGTGAACACATACCCATAATGTTCATGTGCATAAATAAATGTGATATACCTACCCACAAATGTGTTTGTGTGTTCATCGGTATGTGGTTGACGCAGTGGTGGATCTAGGTTTTGAGTTTGGGGGGCAAAATTCCAAAAAGTCTCACACAATTCTAAAAACTCATCAGATTTCGCTTGCTTATGCATTGATAGCTGATTTAAAGCAAACTTTCCTTAGTAAAAGTTGCTTGGATTTGCTTCTATATCAGGAAATGTGTCAATTTTGCGCCGATTTCAGGCAGTTTGGGGGGGGGGCAATTGCCCATTTTGACCAACCGTACATAGATCCGCCACTGGTTGATGTAAATAAATATTGCAGCTACCGGTACTAGCCACCCAGCAAAAGGTGTGCCTTTTCAAGACGAGTATGGACATTATTTTCAGTTGGAAATCCAATGAAAATTGACAAAGTTATAGCCAATAATATTTCGAGCTAAGCGGCACTTCAACTTAAACAATAAGCAAACTTTGTCAAAATTGAATCGATATATTGCATGAACACCGACCAGCCACCAATCAACAAATGCGTCTTATCACTAAGCATGTATTGGTATTTTTCAATTGGAAATCGGTTCACAATTGACAGGTAATTACTTAAAACTGTAACCACAGGCAGAATGTACACCTAATGTATCGCAGTTGCAGGTGCATGTGCTTCTATTGCGGAGAATATTGCAGCTACCGGTACTAGCCACCCATCAAAAGGTGTGCCTTTCAAGAGGAGTGTGGACATTATTTTCAATTGAAAATCCAATGAAAATTTACAAAGTTATGGCTAATAATATTTCTAGCTCATGAACACATGCGTTTCGGTGGCGGCCGGTCCAAATAGCGAAAACGTTGTTCTATTTCCCTGGTGAAAACGAAGTGCGGTAGGAATACTAATGACGCATGCGAAACGTCACTAGATTTGTCCCTTTAAAATATGACCAAATATACCCAACGGTTTTTGCGATGAAACTCAGCCCACTAGGTCGTTTTGGAAGGAAACATGTCAGATTTGGAGATTTCTCAGTACTCCCGACAATCTGGCTATCTCAGTTAAAACTAATGTTAAAGGTGTACTATTCCCTTTAAACACTTTTTTTCTGTGGAGCACGATTAAACACAAAATATATGATCCCGCACCAATAACGCTGGAAGACCTCAAGAATAACATCCGAAGAGCAGTGGGAGAAATAAATCTCGATGCATGTAGGTCGGTGATCAGGAACATGCGGCGGCGTCTTCATGAAATGGGCGGTCCAGTAGGAATTGTCTGATTTTGTTGTGGTTTTGCATGAAGGTATCAATTTCCGAACAAAATATAACTGGTAAACAGCGATTATTTTAGGTAACTTTGACAGGACGATGTTCTGCGACAAGAAAAGATACTGAAACGGAATTTCGGTAGCATAGCCTGGCATGATTTCTGATTATAATCATGACGCATACATTTTATCTCCATCATTAATATTACCAGAGTTGCGGCAACTTTTCTAACAGGTACCTACCTATACATGACATAAGGAGGCTTGCATAATGCATATTTAATATACAAAATGAAGACAATTGAAAGAGCTCATTTTTAGGGAAACTTCTGCCAAGCCAAAGTTGGGGGGGCCGCCCCCCGCCCGGTCCAGAAGTTAGGGGGCAAGCGCCCCCACTGCCCCCCCCCCCCCCTGTTCCCGGGCCCCTGTGAATTGCTAATACATCGCACCGTATTGTCCAAATTTTGATGTGACCCAAACAAACATACACCATACAAAGTTTCGTACGGAAACAAAATTTGCGTTTTTGGTGAAAATTCCCGTTCCATCAGTTTTGAAGAAAACTATAAAAACTATAAACATAAACAAACATTTTGTTGTTTTTGCTCCGGTTACTCCCAACGCCAGAGATTGTAACAGGTTCAAATGCATTCCTTCAGGGTTGCCAGAGAGAGAGCGTAAACATGCGGGCGACCAAGTCGCCCCGGCGGCCAAGTTACCCCGGTCTCCCCTACTGCCAACGTGCAGCCACTGCAACTGTATGGAACGCTTCGCAGTGCAGTACGGACATCTAGCGGCAGAAGTGTGCAGTTTAAGTTGACGCCGGCTTGCACCACATGACGCGGAGCTAACGGCAGCATGGCGCGGCCGGTCCCAGTTGGCCGAGAACCGACACTCAAGGAGCAGTGGCGTCGCCGAGGATTTTTGAATGGGGAGTGGGTCGGCTGGAAATGACGGCAAAATGTACCCCATTTTGTATGTGTATTTAAGCCTTTGCAGATTTTTAGTATATTTCGCATGTTATAGTAGGTACTTGTTATTTTAGCGCCGCGAAGCGGCGCGATTTTGTTACAGGTTTGCCTGATAAACCCAGAAATTTAGGCGGTGGGCCATGTAGAGGATATAAGAAGCTAAAATTGCTATTCATTCAATTCAG
>JAXIVJ010017014.1:25000-27266 GCA_036785665.1 Chirona hameri | reverse complement strand
ATTTCGACACGGACTAGTGTCGCGGTAGAAGATCGGGGCACGAAACGTCTTATAAAGGGACCCTTTTTATAAGACGCTGTTCGGCTGTGAAACTTGAAACTCCTCGACCGATATCCACCTATTATCGAGGACAAATGCCATATTCGTTTTTGATCAGCTCCCATACCCCATATAGTCAAATTTCAGACATACTTTCAAGGTGACTGTAGTGTCCTGTAAAAAATGGCTTCACGGACACCTCGTCAAAACAGTAACAACTGAACTGAACGGGGACGATTACTCTCGTACTGGCACACCGCCAATGACCCTACGCCCGAGGAACCGGCCACGCAACGACTCCCACACAGACTGCACAAAGCAGACCCCGGGAACGCGCCCAGTCACCTGACCCAAGTCACCATCTAGTGAATGTCCTCACAACTCGTCTCCGGCGGGCTGCAACTAGATGACACTAGCAGTGTCGCTGCGACACTCTGATACACTAGTGACCTTTCCTTTAAATGATCAGAAAAAGTAGTCAACAACTGCATAACAAAGTAAAATAAAAGTATCATAGGCCACAAATCAAATATCTTAGAATATTTCGTATCCGCGGCTTCATCAGCAATGCACTCTGCACAGCCACAGTTGTTGGGCCGATCGGTTTCAAACTTAATGGATTCAATAGATATAAGTACCTACAATTCGTTTATCTCGGGATTTGTTTTATATCGGTGACCTAGGTCGGGTCAGTTTCGTGACTCCCCATTACAAGTCAAATGGGGAAATATTAAATGCTTCCTATCGCGGATACGCATGTTAGTCCCAATTCCTCTGGACATGTTATCATGGCCAATTGTGATGATCCGGTGCAATGTGTTCAGTCACTCCTACAGGGTCACACCAAGGTCATTGAGGTCACAAACACTTTTATGTCAATAACTCGACAGAATGAAGATAGAGAAGTGAAACCACTCGCAGGGCTGCGGAGTCCGACAATAATTTTAGCAAACTCCGACTCCGGCCTGAAATTAAATCGACTCGACTCCGACTTCGACTCCCAACTCCGATCCGGCCTATATCCGTTCATCCACCGCATGCTAGAAATCAATATCTGCGGATGCCATCTATTTTCTCCGTTTGTCTTTATTCTAAACAGTATTGGAAACAATGCCTCGACGCCGCCCGAGCACGGCGCGGTCGTGCCGCCACGCGTCCAGCCAGTCGCGCCCGCCTTCAGGGGTGAAAACCCACGAAACGGCACCGAGCGGCGAGCGCAGCCAGCCGCCGCCGCCCAGCTCGCAGCAGTGGGCTTCAGCCAGCTCGTTCCCCAGCTCGTCTTCGCTGGAGCCGCTGCTGCTCCCGATAATGCGCTGTTGTCTTACAGCTGGCCAGTCAGTGCGCGCTCTCCGCCGCCTCGGTTTCCGGCAAGGGCAACACAAGTTTACCAGTCAGGGGTGTGGATTTCCAAAAAAAATACATTTGGCGTGCTCAAGGGCGGATGTAAGGGGGCTTCGTACCATGCCCCTAAACGACTGAAATCGCCGAAAATTGGCATCTTTTCTGATTTTATGAAATCTAACAACTTTTACAAAGTCAAGTTTGCTTAAACTTGCTAAATGCACAAGCGAGCTAGATCCTTTGTGTCGTGCCACCGCCAAAGGTGTTTGCTGAGCACTTCAAACTCACTAGACGTAATCAGCCAACCAGATCCTACGACCCTGTTATCTCGGATTTGTTTTATATCGGTGACCTAAGGTCAGGTCAGTTTCGTGACCTTCCCATTATAAGGCGACGAGAAAATATACAAATATTTTCGTACTAGAGCTTAGAGGATACGCATTTGATCAGAATAATTATTTAATATTATAGTATTATAGCTCATTTTTGATGACCCAAGTACAATTTTGCTCAGTGACCCCTACAAGATCGAGCGAGTGTCATCTGAGGTGACCAGGCACTTATTTGACAATACTCTTGATAGCAATAACATGAAGATAAGAACGTGAAACCGGTACCACGGTGTATGTCTCGTCGAGACGCTTTCGACATTGCGCAGCACGACATACCACATGACTTTAAATTACCTTGGACCTGAGGTCAAATTTTGATTTTGACACTAGGTAACCTGGTCACCATGGTATGATTCGAATCTCCTTGACGAAACGAGCATATGACGTTACATGGGCGCCGTGGACCATAAAAGTCGGTGCGCCATAAACCCCAATCATCATCAGATGACGTGAAATTATTGCCCTATCTTCATCAGGCGAAATCTACCTATAGA
>JAXIVJ010017014.1:2500-20000 GCA_036785665.1 Chirona hameri | reverse complement strand
TATGCCTGACTGCCCTGTAAAGTCCCTGAAGAATCACCGTGGAGGTGATACCACAAGTCAGCAGGCGCGGATGTACGCCACAGGTATGCCTGACTGCCCTGTAAAGTCCCTGAAGAATCACCGTGGAGGTGATACCACAAGTCAGCAGGCGCGGATGTACGCCACAGGTATGTCTGACTGCCCTGTAAAGTCCCTGAATAATCACCGTGGAGGTGATACCACAAGTCAGCAGGCGCGGATGTACGCCACAGGTATGCCTGACTGCCCTGTAAAGTCCCTGAAGAATCACCGTGGAGGTGATACCACAAGTCAGCAGGCGCGGATGTACGCCACAGGTATGCCTGACTGCCCTGTAAAGTCCCTGAAGAATCACCGTGGAGGTGATACCACAAGTCAGCAGGCGCGGATGTACGCCACAGGTATGTCTGACTGCCCTGTAAAGTCCCTGAAGAATCACCGTGGAGGTGATACCACAAGTCAGCAGGCGCGGATGTACGCCACAGGTATGTCTGACTGCCCTGTAAAGTCCCTGAAGAATCACCGTGGAGGCGATACCACAAGTCAGCAGGCGCGGATGTACGCCACAGGTATGTCTGACTGCCCTGTAAAGTCCCTGAAGAATCACCGTGGAGGTGATACCACAAGTCAGCAGGCGCGGATGTACGCCACAGGTATGTCTGACTGCCCTGTAAAATCCCTGAAGAATCACCGTGGAGGTGATACCACAAGTCAGCAGGCGCGGATGTACGCCACAGGTATGTCTGACTGCCCTGTAAAGTCCCTGAAGAATCACCGTGGAGGTGATACCACAAGTCAGCAGGCGCGGATGTACGCCACAGGTATGTCTGACTGCCCTGTAAAGTCCCTGAAGAATCACCGTGGAGGCGATACCACAAGTCAGCAGGTGCGGATGTACGCCACAGGTATGTCTGACTGCCCTGTAAAGTCCCTGAAGAATCACCGTGGAGGTGATACCACAAGTCAGCAGGCGCGGATGTACGCCACAGGTATGTCTGACTGCCCTGTAAAGTCCCTGAAGAATCACCGTGGAGGTGATACCACAAGTCAGCAGGCGCGGATGTACGCCACAGGTATGTCTGACTGCCCTGTAAAGTCCCTGAAGAATCACCGTGGAGGTGATACCACAAGTCAGCAGGCGCGGATGTACGCCACAGGTATGTCTGACTGCCCTGTAAAGTCCCTGAAGAATCACCGTGGAGGTGATACCACAAGTCAGCAGTCGCGGATGTACGCCACAGGTATGTCTGACTGCCCTGTAAAGTCCCTGAAGAATCACCGTGGAGGTGATACCACAAGTCAGCAGGCGCGGATGTACGCCACAGGTATGTCTGACTGCCCTGTAAAGTCCCTGAAGAATCACCGTGCAGGTGATACCACAAGTCAGCAGGCGCGGATGTACGCCACAGGTATGTCTGACTGCCCTGTAAAGTCCCTGAAGAATCACCGTGGAGGTGATACCACAAGTCAGCAGGCGCGGATGTACGCCACAGGTATGTCTGACTGCCCTGTAAAGTCCCTGAAGAATCACCGTGGAGGTGATACCACAAGTCAGCAGGCGCGGATGTACGCCACAGGTATGTCTGACTGCCCTGTAAAGTCCCTGAAGAATCACCGTGGAGGTGATACCACAAGTCAGCAGGCGCGGATGTACGCCACAGGTATGTCTGACTGCCCTGTAAAGTCCCTGAAGAATCACCGTGGAGGTGATACCACAAGTCAGCAGGCGCGGATGTACGCCACAGGTATGTCTGACTGCCCTGTAAAGTCCCTGAAGAATCACCGTGGAGGTGATACCACAAGTCAGCAGGCGCGGATGTACGCCACAGGTATGTCTGACTGCCCTGTAAAGTCCCTGAAGAATCACCGTGGAGGTGATACCACAAGTCAGCAGGCGCGGATGTACGCCACAGGTATGTCTGACTGCCCTGTAAAGTCCCTGAAGAATCACCGTGGAGGTGATACCACAAGTCAGCAGGCGCGGATGTACGCCACAGGTATGTCTGACTGCCCTGTAAAGTCCCTGAAGAATCACCGTGGAGGTGATACCACAAGTCAGCAGGCGCGGATGTACGCCACAGGTATGTCTGACTGCCCTGTAAAGTCCCTGAAGAATCACCGTGGAGGTGATACCACAAGTCAGCAGGCGCGGATGTACGCCACAGGTATGTCTGACTGCCCTGTAAAGTCCCTGAAGAATCACCGTGGAGGTGATACCACAAGTCAGCAGGCGCGGATGTACGCCACAGGTATGTCTGACTGCCCTGTAAAGTCCCTGAAGAATCACCGTGGAGGTGATACCACAAGTCAGCAGGCGCGGATGTACGCCACAGGTATGTCTGACTGCCCTGTAAAGTCCCTGAAGAATCACCGTGGAGGTGATACCACAAGTCAGCAGGCGCGGATGTACGCCACAGGTATGTCTGACTGCCCTGTAAAGTCCCTGAAGAATCACCGTGGAGGTGATACCACAAGTCAGCAGGCGCGGATGTACGCCACAGGTATGTCTGACTGCCCTGTAAAGTCCCTGAAGAATCACCGTGGAGGTGATACCACAAGTCAGCAGGCGCGGATGTACGCCACAGGTATGTCTGACTGCCCTGCAAAGTCCCTGAAGAATCACCGTGGAGGTGATACCACAAGTCAGCAGGCGCGGATGTACGCCACAGGTATGTCTGACTGCCCTGTAAAGTCCCTGAAGAATCACCGTGGAGGTGATACCACAAGTCAGCAGGCGCGGATGTACGCCACAGGTATGTCTGACTGCCCTGTAAAGTCCCTGAAGAATCACCGTGGAGGTGATACCACAAGTCAGCAGGCGCGGATGTACGCCACAGGTATGTCTGACTGCCCTGTAAAGTCCCTGAAGAATCACCGTGGAGGTGATACCACAAGTCAGCAGGCGCGGATGTACGCCACAGGTATGTCTGACTGCCCTGTAAAGTCCCTGAAGAATCACCGTGGAGGTGATACCACAAGTCAGCAGGCGCGGATGTACGCCACAGGTATGTCTGACTGCCCTGTAAAGTCCCTGAAGAATCACCGTGGAGGTGATACCACAAGTCAGCAGGCGCGGATGTACGCCACAGGTATGTCTGACTGCCCTGTAAAGTCCCTGAAGAATCACCGTGGAGGTGATACCACAAGTCAGCAGGCGCGGATGTACGCCACAGGTATGTCTGACTGCCCTGTAAAGTCCCTGAAGAATCACCGTGGAGGTGATACCACAAGTCAGCAGGCGCGGATGTACGCCACAGGTATGTCTGACTGCCCTGTAAAGTCCCTGAAGAATCACCGTGGAGGTGATACCACAAGTCAGCAGGCGCGGATGTACGCCACAGGTATGTCTGACTGCCCTGTAAAGTCCCTGAAGAATCACCGTGGAGGTGATACCACAAGTCAGCAGGCGCGGATGTACGCCACAGGTATGCCTGACTGCCCTGTAAAGTCCCTGAAGAATCACCGTGGAGGTGATACCACAAGTCAGCAGGCGCGGATGTACGCCACAGGTATGTCTGACTGCCCTGTAAAGTCCCTGAAGAATCACCGTGGAGGTGATACCACAAGTCAGCAGGCGCGGATGTACGCCACAGGTATGCCTGACTGCCCTGTAAAGTCCCTGAAGAATCACCGTGGAGGTGATACCACAAGTCAGCAGGCGCGGATGTACGCCACAGGTATGTCTGACTGCCCTGTAAAGTCCCTGAAGAATCACCGTGGAGGTGATACCACAAGTCAGCAGGCGCGGATGTACGCCACAGGTATGCCTGACTGCCCTGTAAAGTCCCTGAAGAATCACCGTGGAGGTGATACCACAAGTCAGCAGGCGCGGATGTACGCCACAGGTATGTCTGACTGCCCTGTAAAGTCCCTGAAGAATCACCGTGGAGGTGATACCACAAGTCAGCAGGCGCGGATGTACGCCACAGGTATGTCTGACTGCCCTGTAAAGTCCCTGAAGAATCACCGTGGAGGTGATACCACAAGTCAGCAGGCGCGGATGTACGCCACAGGTATGTCTGACTGCCCTGTAAAGCCCCTGAAGAATCACCGTGGAGGTGATACCACAAGTCAGCAGGCGCGGATGTACGCCACAGGTATGCCTGACTGCCCTGTAAAGTCCCTGAAGAATCACCGTGGAGGTGATACCACAAGTCAGCAGGCGCGGATGTACGCCACAGGTATGTCTGACTGCCCTGTAAAGTCCCTGAAGAATCACCGTGGAGGTGATACCACAAGTCAGCAGGCGCGGATGTACGCCACAGGTATGTCTGACTGCCCTGTAAAGTCCCTGAAGAATCACCGTGGAGGTGATACCACAAGTCAGCAGGCGCGGATGTACGCCACAGGTATGTCTGACTGCCCTGTAAAGTCCCTGAAGAATCACCGTGGAGGTGATACCACAAGTCAGCAGGCGCGGATGTACGCCACAGGTATGTCTGACTGCCCTGTAAAGTCCCTGAAGAATCACCGTGGAGGTGATACCACAAGTCAGCAGGCGCGGATGTACGCCACAGGTATAACTGACTGCCCTGTAAAGTCCCTGAAGAATCACCGTGGAGGTGATACCACAAGTCAGCAGGCGCGGATGTACGCCACAGGTATGTCTGACTGCCCTGTAAAGTCCCTGAAGAATCACCGTGGAGGTGATACCACAAGTCAGCAGGCGCGGATGTACGCCACAGGTGTGTCTGACTGCCCTGTAAAGTCCCTGAAGAATCACCGTGGAGGTGATACCACAAGTCAGCAGGCGCGGATGTACGCCACAGGTATGTCTGACTGCCCTGTAAAGTCCCTGAAGAATCACCGTGGAGGTGATACCACAAGTCAGCAGGCGCGGATGTACGCCACAGGTATGTCTGACTGCCCTGTAAAGTCCCTGAAGAATCACCGTGGAGGTGATACCACAAGTCAGCAGGCGCGGATGTACGCCACAGGTATGCCTGACTGCCCTGTAAAGTCCCTGAAGAATCACCGTGGAGGTGATACCACAAGTCAGCAGGCGCGGATGTACGCCACAGGTATGTCTGACTGCCCTGTAAAGTCCCTGAAGAATCACCGTGGAGGTGATACCACAAGTCAGCAGGCGCGGATGTACGCCACAGGTATGTCTGACTGCCCTGTAAAGTCCCTGAAGAATCACCGTGGAGGTGATACCACAAGTCAGCAGGCGCGGATGTACGCCACAGGTATGTCTGACTGCCCTGTAAATTCCCTGAATAATCACCGTGGAGGTGATACCACAAGTCAGCAGGCGCGGATGTACGCCACAGGTATGTCTGACTGCCCTGTAAAGTCCCTGAAGAATCACCGTGCAGGTGATACCACAAGTCAGCAGGCGCGGATGTACGCCACAGGTATGTCTGACTGCCCTGTAAAGTCCCTGAAGAATCACCGTGGAGGTGATACCACAAGTCAGCAGGCGCGGATGTACGCCACAGGTATGCCTGACTGCCCTGTAAAGTCCCTGAAGAATCACCGTGGAGGTGATACCACAAGTCAGCAGGCGCGGATGTACGCCACAGGTATGTCTGACTGCCCTGTAAAGTCCCTGAAGAATCACCGTGGAGGTGATACCACAAGTCAGCAGGCGCGGATGTACGCCACAGGTATGTCTGACTGCCCTGTAAAGTCCCTGAAGAATCACCGTGGAGGTGATACCACAAGTCAGCAGGCGCGGATGTACGCCACAGGTATGTCTGACTGCCCTGTAAAGTCCCTGAAGAATCACCGTGGAGGTGATACCACAAGTCAGCAGGCGCGGATGTACGCCACAGGTATGTCTGACTGCCCTGTAAAGTCCCTGAAGAATCACCGTGGAGGTGATACCACAAGTCAGCAGGCGCGGATGTACGCCACAGGTATGTCTGACTGCCCTGTAAAGTCCCTGAAGAATCACCGTGCAGGTGATACCACAAGTCAGCAGGCGCGGATGTACGCCACAGGTATGCCTGACTGCCCTGTAAAGTCCCTGAAGAATCACCGTGGAGGTGATACCACAAGTCAGCAGGCGCGGATGTACGCCACAGGTATGTCTGACTGCCCTGTAAAGTCCCTGAAGAATCACCGTGGAGGTGATACCACAAGTCAGCAGGCGCGGATGTACGCCACAGGTATGTCTGACTGCCCTGTAAAGTCCCTGAAGAATCACCGTGGAGGTGATACCACAAGTCAGCAGGCGCGGATGTACGCCACAGGTATGCCTGACTGCCCTGTAAAGTCCCTGAAGAATCACCGTGGAGGTGATACCACAAGTCAGCAGGCGCGGATGTACGCCACAGGTGTGTCTGACTGCCCTGTAAAGTCCCTGAAACTGCGCATCAGTAAGCCGAACAAGTCAACACTGTGCTTCTTCCAACGTCCGAAAATGGTGTTGGCATCAACTAGTTGTTGCTGGTACGATGCAGCACCGCTCGGAAAGAACACCATAGGCAATATGGTGCAGCTGTTAAGCAAATAAGCGGGGCTTAGCAAGACTTACACCAACCACAGCATTCACTGTGATAACGAGCCTTGATCACGCAGCGTTTGAAGGAAGACGCATTCAGCAGATAAGTGGCCACAAATCAACTTCATCGCTGCAACACTGGGCTCAGATTGTGTCAGAAGAGCAACTTCATAATATAAGCAACACTATCAGCCTTGTGGGGCAACATGTGCCAAATGCAACAGCAGCAACGATGTCGACGGAGGCGCGGACAGACCTTCAACAGCTGCATATTTAACTTCAACATGACCCAATAGAGCTGCTAGGTGACACCATATCACCATCTGATCATATGGTATTATATGTGATAGCAGATCACTGATGTGAAAGTGAACGTTGGTGTGACTTGTTTGTAATAAATCCATTCAAAAATATAATTAAGATATCCACTGCAAAGCTAGAGGGTTGGCGAGGCAATACAACGCATGGTACATGTGGCAGCGGACAAAACTAATATAAACGAAAGTTATATAATGAAAAGAACAGCGTTGGCCATGTGGTAAAACGAATACTGCAAGGGGTAGCGGGCAATAGTCAAAACTATTGCCTTCTGTGCCATCACTGTAGCCCTCGGGTGAAGACCTCACAAGCATTATTGCCCTCGGCTTCGCCTCGTGCAATAATACTTGATTCGGTCTTCACCCTCGGGCTACAGTGACGTCACATCAGGCAATAGTTTTGCCTATTAACCGCTACCCCATGCAGTATTCGTATACTAGTAAACAAATCAATAATATAAACTCGAGCAACCTGCCAAAATTGTGTACATACTGCAGTGAGGTATTTTGGGTCAAATCCAGTAAGGATTTGAATCCATGGTTGACAAATGACAAGAAAGACCACTAACCTTTTCCCTTTTGTCAGACGAAACTCAGGTCGGATGAAGTTGACATCAGATCTAAAATAATCCTCCACCAACCCAGTATCCACCATCGGGAGATTCCTTAAATCAGCCTTCAAAAAACCTGGATATATATCATACATTCTCCCCACTTCGACTTCCTTCATGGTTCTTGGAAAATGTATCAGGAATAATAAACCAAATATTACCAAATATACCTCAGGAAGCAATACAAAATAATCTCAAAGCAAAACGACGACGGGAAATAGCGATGGAAAAAATAAACAACTGTATAACTGAATCGACTGAATCGGCCTGCAGTCTTTTACTACTGTGTATATGGCTCGTCAATAAATGTCACAAACGCGCCACTTGGTGTTACCTATCTGTGACGTCATGTACTCTACGGCTATGTTTTTTCGCGCGGTCGTCTGGTGGTGATTTCCTAAGACGGATTTAATAGGGAAGAAATCGTATTTGTCGCTAAAAGTGACATTTTTTCATCAGCATAATTCATTATATCTGCTGGTGGTGCTCGCTAATTTCACGCCAGAAGTCCATTGCGTCTCTGCTGTAAGCCCTGTATGAATGCTCCGTATGTCTGTGTACCGCCATTGGTCTAATTATATGTGCCGATGTTACAGGTCTGTGCACGGACCATTATCTGCAGTACATCCAGCCGGTGTGGGCCTCGTTTGACGCTCCGCCATACAGCTACCACCTGGCCATCGCCGCCTTCCACACACTCATGATGATGCTGGGCTGCTCCGGCAACCTCTTCGTCATCATCGTCTTCATCAGGTTAGGATGCTTCACCGTGAGAGCATCCTCCTCCTCGTCGTCGTCGTCGTCGTCGTCGTCATCTGAGGTCATGAACATCAGGTCGGGTTAGCAGGAGACTGGTCATCAGGTCAAGTTATCCGGTCAGGCTATCAGGTCATTTTATCAAGTCCAAGTGAAGTTACTAAGTCAAGTCCTCTTCTCAGGGTTTACTCAGAAGTAAGCTGGAAGTGTATGTGTTGCTTTTAGTGGACAGTCATGCCCTAACACCGGCCAAGGTAGCTTCCGTATGTCCGCAAAACCCGGGAGGAAAACGTGAAATAATGGTAAGATAATTATAACTAGTAGCCGGCACTGCTCGATCGCATTGCCTTGGGTCAAAATCGGGGCGAATTGAATGAAACCATTTGACACCACCGAAGTCAAACAATGCGCTATTGTCGTCGCCATAACGGCGCCATAACGGCCGCCACCTATGGTACATGATACATACTAGAGCCCTTCATAGGGCACATTTTCAGCCCCCATCCCGTTCCAGCCCATTCAGCCAGACCCAAACCCGTTCCAATCCAAATTCATAATTGATGGGGCTCTCATTCCCACCCATTCCCACCCATTTCAGCATATTTCCCTTTTTGTGGTGCTAAAAATGATATGGTCTGTCCCAAACCCGTTCCAACCCGTTACATTTCCCAAAATTGCCCCATTCCCACCCATTTCCATCCCGTTCCATGGGTTCCATGGGGATTCCCATTCCATGAAGGGCTCTAAATTACATACACCTTTGACGCCACCTATACGACAGAAATGCACGGTGCAGACCACCGAGAAAGTCCCATGTCTGGACCCCCTGGGGAGCGTAGGCTGACCCCCCCCCCCCCCCCCCCCCCCCCCCCCCACACACACACACACAAGATACAAGACGTACAAACGTTCAGCAGTTCAGCAGTTTGTGAAATCTAAGTTTGTTGTGTGTTTCTAGCAACTAGGCTCTGTCTTTGTTTGCCTTTGTCATTTTAATTGAATGTTTTAATTTGACTTTGTTATTCCTGTATGGATTATTCTGTTGACGGTGCAGTATTTTGTGTGGGGTTTGACTTGAACGACACAACTGTGGCGTGTGTTTATTTGCAGGAATCGTAAACTCCGGAAACCATCCAACCTGCTGCTGCTCAATCTGGCCATCAGCGACTTTATAATGGTGCTGAAATCATTCACAATCATCATCAACTCCGTCTACGGAGGCCCGGTGCTGGGCATTATAGGTGAGAGTCCCGGTCCTGGACATTATAGGTGAGAGTCCCGGTCCTGGGAATTATAGGTGAGAGTCCCGGTCCTGGGCATTATAGGTGAGAGTCCCGGTGCTGGACATTATAGGTGAGAGTCCCGGTGCTGGGCATTATAGGTGAGAGTCCCGGTGCTGGGCATTATAGGTGAGAGTCCCGGTCCTGGGCATTATAGGTGAGAGTCCCGGTCCTTGGAATTATAGGTGAGAGTCCCGGTCCTGGACATTATAGGTGAGAGTCCCGGTCCTGGGCATTATAGGTGAGAGTCCCGGTCCTTGGAATTATAGGTGAGAGTCCCGGTCCTGGACATTATAGGTGAGAGTCCCGGTCCTCGGAATTATAGGTGAGAGTCCCGGTCCTGGGCATTATAGGTGAGAGTCCCGGTCCTGGACATTATAGGTGAGAGTCCCGGTCCTCGGAATTATAGGTGAGAGTCCCGGTCCTGGACATTATAGGTGAGAGTCCCGGTCCTCGGAATTATAGGTGAGAGTCCCGGTCCTGGACATTATAGGTGAGAGTCCCGGTCCTCGGAATTATAGGTGAGAGTCCCGGTCCTGGACATTATAGGTGAGAGTCCCGGTCCTCGGAATTATAGGTGAGAGTCCCGGTCCTGGACATTATAGGTGAGAGTCCCGGTCCTCGGAATTATAGGTGAGAGTCCCGGTCCTGGACATTATAGGTGAGAGTCCCGGTCCTCGGAATTATAGGTGAGAGTCCCGGTCCTGGACATTATAGGTGAGAGTCCCGGTCCTCGGAATTATAGGTGAGAGTCCCGGTCCTGGACATTATAGGTGAGAGTCCCGGTCCTCGGAATTATAGGTGAGAGTCCCGGTCCTGGACATTATAGGTGAGAGTCCCGGTCCTCGGAATTATAGGTGAGAGTCCCGGTCCTGGACATTATAGGTGAGAGTCCCGGTCCTCGGAATTATAGGTGAGAGTCCCGGTCCTGGACATTATAGGTGAGAGTCCCGGTCCTCGGAATTATAGGTGAGAGTCCCGGTCCTGGACATTATAGGTGAGAGTCCCGGTCCTCGGAATTATAGGTGAGAGTCCCGGTCCTGGACATTATAGGTGAGAGTCCCGGTCCTGGGCATTATAGGTGAGAGTCCCGGTCCTGGACATTATAGGTGAGAGTCCCGGTGCTGGGCATTATAGGTGAGAGTCCCGGTCCTGGGCATTATAGGTGAGAGTCCCGGTCCTGGGCATTATAGGTGAGAGTCCCGGTCCTGGACATTATAGGTGAGAGTCCCGGTCCTGGGCATTATAGGTGAGAGTCCCGGTCCTGGGCATTATAGGTGAGAGTCCCGGTCCTTGGAATTATAGGTGAGAGTCCCGGTCCTCGGCATTATAGGTGAGAGTCCCGGTCCTCGGAATTATAGGTGAGAGTCCCGGTCCTCGGAATTATAGGTGAGAGTCCCGGTCCTGGACATTATAGGTGAGAGTCCCGGTCCTGGACATTATAGGTGAGAGTCCCGGTCCTGGACATTATAGGTGAGAGTCCCGGTCCTGGACATTATAGGTGAGAGTCCCGGTCCTGGACATTATAGGTGAGAGTCCCGGTCCTGGACATTATAGGTGAGAGTCCCGGTCCTGGACATTATAGGTGAGAGTCCCGGTCCTGGACATTATAGGTGAGAGTCCCGGTCCTGGACATTATAGGTGAGAGTCCCGGTGCTGGGCATTATAGGTGAGAGTCCCGGTCCTGGACATTATAGGTGAGAGTCCCGGTCCTGGACATTATAGGTGAGAGTCCCGGTCCTGGACATTATAGGTGAGAGTCCCGGTCCTGGACATTATAGGTGAGAGTCCCGGTCCTGGACATTATAGGTGAGAGTCCCGGTCCTTGGAATTATAGGTGAGAGTCCCGGTCCTGGGCATTATAGGTGAGAGTCCCGGTCCTGGGCATTATAGGTGAGAGTCCCGGTCCTTGGAATTATAGGTGAGAATCCCGGTCCTGGGCATTATAGGTGAGAGTCCCGGTCCTGGGCATTATAGGTGAGAGTCCCGGTCCTGGGCATTATAGGTGAGAGTCCCGGTCCTTGGAATTATAGGTGAGAATCCCGGTCCTGGACATTATAGGTGAGAGTCCCGGTCCTGGGCATTATAGGTGAGAGTCCCGGTCCTGGGCATTATAGGTGAGAGTCCCGGTCCTTGGAATTATAGGTGAGAATCCCGGTCCTGGACATTATAGGTGAGAGTCCCGGTCCTGGGCATTATAGGTGAGAGTCGCGGTCCTGGGCATTATAGGTGAGAGTCCCGGTCCTGGACATTATAGGTGAGAGTCCCGGTCCTGGGCATTATAGGTGAGAGTCCCGGTCCTGCACCACAGGTCAGAGTCCTGTGGCTTTGACTTGAACGACACAACTGTGGCGTGTGTGTATTTGCAGGAATCGTAAACTCCGGAAACCATCCATTGTCGGTGAGATGCCTGGGAAACGTCTGACAGCTGTTACCAATTGGCGAACTAATGCAACACCGATTATTGTGTCCGGCTCAAGGAAACGTCTGACAGCTGTTACCAATTGGCGAACTAATGCAACACCGATTATTGTGTCCGGCTCAAGGAAACGTCTGACAGCTGTTACCAATTGGCGAACTAATGCAACACCGATTATTGTGTCCGGCTCAAGGAAACGTCTGACAGCTGTTACCAATTGGCGAACTAATGCAACACCGATTATTGTGTCCGGCTCAAGGAAACGTCTGACAGCTGTTACCAATTGGCGAACTAATGCAACACCGATTATTGTGTCCGGCTCAAGGAAACGTCCGACAGCTGTTACCAATTGGCGAACTAATGCAACACCGATTATTGTGTCCGGATCAAGGAAACGTCTGACAGCTGTTACCAATTGACGAACTAATGCAACACCGATTATTGTGTCCGGCTCAAGGAAACGTCTGACAGCTGTTACCAATTGGCGAACTAATGCAACACCGATTATTGTGTCCGGCTCAAGGCTTCCAGGTTATCCATGTACCATTTTGACAGACTGTCATTCCGATTCACACACCATGTCAGATTGCCACTTTGACAATTGCATGACGAAACCAGATCCCCTGCGGCAGAACAACTCGTCCATCTTTCAATATCCATATTGGTATTGCAATTGTTTGCCGTAAATGCAATTGCCGTGGGGCGATTGGTGGTCGACTGGTCAGCGTGACTGGCGATTGGTGGTCGACTGGTCAGCGTGACTGGCGATTGGTGGTCGACTGGTCAGCGTGACTGGCGATTGGTGGTCGACTGGTCAGCGTGACTGGCGATTGGTGGTCGACTGGTCAGCGTGACTGGCGATTGGTGGTCGACTGTTAAGCGTGACTGGCGATTGGTGGTCGACTGTTAAGCGTGACTGGCGATTGGTGGTCGACTGGTCAGCGTGACTGGCGATTGGTGGTCGACTGGTCAGCGTGACTGGCGATTGGTGGTCGACTGGTCAGCGTGACTGGCGATTGGTGGTCGACTGTTAAGCGTGACTGGCGATTGGTGGTCGACTGGTAAGCGTGACTGGCGATTGGTGGTCGACTGTTAAGCGTGACTGGCGATTGGTGGTCGACTGGTCAGCGTGACTGGCGATTGGTGGTCGACTGGTCAGCGTGACTGGCGATTGGTGGTCGACTGTTAAGCGTGACTGGCGATTGGTGGTCGACTGTTAAGCGTGACTGGCGATTGGTGGTCGACTGTTAAGCGTGCCTGGCGATTGGTGGTCGACTGGTAAGCGTGACTGGCGATTGGTGGTCGACTGGTCAGCGTGACTGGCGATTGGTGGTCGACTGGTCAGCGTGACTGGCGATTGGTGGTCGACTGGTCAGCGTGACTGGCGATTGGTGGTCGACTGGTCAGCGTGACTGGCGATTGGTGGTCGACTGTTAAGCGTGACTGGCGATTGGTGGTCGACTGGTAAGCGTGACTGGCGATTGGTGGTCGACTGTTAAGCGTGACTGGCGATTGGTGGTCGACTGTTAAGCGTGACTGGCGATTGGTGGTCGACTGGTCAGCGTGACTGGCGATTGGTGGTCGACTGTTAAGCGTGACTGGCGATTGGTAGTCGACTGTTAAGCGTGACTGGCGATTGGTGGTCGACTGGTAAGCGTGACTGGCGATTGGTGGTCGACTGGTCAGCGTGACTGGCGATTGGTGGTCGACTGGTCAGCGTGACTGGCGATTGGTGGTCGACTGTTAAGCGTGACTGGCGATTGGTGGTCGACTGGTCAGCGTGACTGGCGATTGGTGGTCGACTGGTCAGCGTGACTGGCGATTGGTGGTCGACTGGTCAGCGTGACTGGCGATTGGTGGTCGACTGGTAAGCGTGCTCGGATGGTCACTCAAAGTCGCAGGTCAAGCCGTGGGCATTGCCAAATTGCAACCCACGTAAGACCGGAACGTCACCTTACGCTTTAACACGCGGGTTACTGGGGTATATTCCATAACGCGACTTACTGGGGGGGGGGCTATTTTTTTGCCCTGCCCCCCCCCCCCCTCGGATCTCCGGATCTACTGGACCGATTGTAAAAATTCAAAAGGCATTCAATAGCCCTGGGAAATTTATCGAAGGAAACATAATATTGCTGAACTCTGGGTCACCGATGACGTCAGAGGTCAGGTCAGGTACACAATGTTTGATCGTGTCAAAAGGTCTCGATGTATGGAATTGTCGCGCAAAATTGCGATATTAAACGTATCAGCAGTCTATAAATCAGTATGATTCGTGTGCCTGACACTTCTAAGTACCATTCTAAACTGTTTATGACCTTGGGTCAGATCAAGGTCATCCGAGGTCACGAGGTCAAACTGCAGATTACGGTCATTAGGTGTTGTAACACATGTTTATGGGTTTGTTTTTCGTCTAGAACGCGAAAAATGACATTAGAACATTGTTTGTTCCATATAAATCGAAGTTAAAAGCAAAAACGGAAATGCATTTTGTATGCATAGTAGTATTTTTTTGCATTTTGTATGCATGTCAGGTGGTCGATTTGTGTCATTTAAAGGTCATAAATCAGTCATTTTTTAAGATATCGACTTAAAATTTGGTACACATATTCACCGAACACGTCTCGATCACATATATTTCGTTTTTTGGTTAATTCGGATTTTTTGTTGACAATTTTTTTTTGTTGGATTTCTCAAAATTTCTAATACAAAAAATAAAAAATCCGAGACCACAATTTGATAGCACGGTCTATTGTCAGTAATTTGGCTGAAGATAATTTAATTTATCTCAAACATTGAACCTTTGACAGCGTTTTCCGCAAACCATTATTTTTCAACAAAAACCGAAGAACATGACGTCACTCTGACGTCATTCGCGGTTGACCTATCATAACCTCATTTTTTTGGGGGCCAACATGTGTAGGATTGATGTGAGAGAAGGTACTTTAAGTTTGGTGACGATACTGGTGTTGGTTTAGGAGTTATTGCAAAATAACGGGAGGGGGGGGGGGAATAGCCCCCCCCCCCCCCCAGTAAGTCGCGGGTTAATAGAAAAGAACAGTCATATGTCAAGTCACAATAATAATTATCAAGTTACCAGATTCATGGTCAAACATCATCTTTGTGGCAGCAAGTGCGTGCAAATGCATGGTCACAATTATTTACTTTCCGGTTATCGAACTGCCTTATGTTTAACTACGATAGACGCCTTCCCCACCTGACGGTTTTCAAATGCGTGCTTCCATGATTTAGCCTCGCTGTCGGCAGGTTGTCAGATATACGGTTTTACCACGACGGTAACGGCCGTGACCAGTATCATGACGCTGGCGATGATCGCCGAGGACCGACGCCAGGTGAGAAGACGAATGCATACTCAAAATCGGCGAAATCCGCCGCAAAACGAATATCCTCAAATTTAAGCAAAACTGTAGCAGCAGAGTACCCATAAGCTAAGACGCACCTGACTAAACAAACGCCTACAAACGAAGCATTTGCCAGCGCAAAAATAAACACCATAAATTCAGTAAAACCCAGGCACGAAAGAAAGGCTATTGCTGATTACAACCCAAGGTTTGACGTAAGACGAACGCACACTCACTCAGCAACACTCGGCACAAACACCACTAAACCAAGAAAGCCTCGACACTTGAGCGCTCAGGAAAATTCGGCACAAAACGAACATAAAATCGCTAAATTCGCCACAAAACAAATGCCAAAGACCTGCCGAAAACATGACACAAAACGTCGAGGCTGGGAAAAAATAGACGCGTAATATTCGCAAATTGATCGAGTAAAACTTAAGTTGTCAAAATCGCTAACATACTTCGCAGCACTCCCCACCGACCTGCTTTAAAGTGTACCCATCGTAAGTTCTTTGGGTTCAAATTTCTTCTAGAATGCCTAGTGTTTTCAGGAACTCCACACAAGAAGCATGTCTTTTTCAGTCATTCATATTCTCGTCATGATTGTGTTCTTCATGTAATGTAAGGTGTACATTTGTATACTATGCCATGTTGTAAACCTATCTGACTCTGATGTCTGACCGTAACGACTCTGACTCTAACATCGGCCAGGTGATCTGCAATCCGCTGGACCTGCTGCGTCAGCTGACGCACAGACAAGCCTACAACAGGATCCTGTCACTGTGGGCCTACAGTCTGATGCTCAGTATCCTGCCCCTGCTGGGCATCTCAGGTCAGTGACATCTCAGCAAGGTCAGGTCAGGTCAGTGGCATCTCATAAAGGTCAGGTCAGGTCAGTGGCATCTCATAAAGGTCAGGTCAGGCAAGTGACATCTCGTCAGGGTCAGGTCAGGCAAGTGACATCTCATCAATGCCAGGTCAGGTCAGTGTCATCTCATCAATGCCAGGTCAGGTCACTGTCATCTCATCAAGGTCAGGTCAGGTCAGTGACATCTCATCAATGCCAGGTCAGGTCAGTGTCATCTCAGCAAGGTCATTGCCATTTCATAACAGGTCAGAACCAGGCCGGTCGGGACCCCATACATATGTCCTAACTTCGGTTTTACTATTACGACATTATCGCGAAGAGCATAAACACGATTAATGCCTAAATAATGTACAATTTTGTGTTGAGGTTTACCTTGAATTGCCACCTCCGGAGGATTTCTAAAAGCAACTTAAATGAATGGTGGTGATCAACAATCGTGTATGCTAAGCTCAAACTTGCTCCTGCAGCACCTAAAGTAGGGTATCGGCAATTTACTTTGCATTTATTTCTGACTCAAAAACGTTGGTCCCAGCTGTGCTCAGTGCTAGATTCATGATGGCCGCTCTCATCCAGTTTGGTTGTGAAATTGGCGCCCGCCCAAAGCCGAAGCGTCCGAATTCGCCGAGACTTGACCTTGAAATGTCTATCTGAGTTATAAGGTATTGGACACGAATCTCCTACAGCCCCAAAGTCGAGCCATAGCCATTATTGCTTTTTATTCATGTTTTATTATGAAAGAGGCTATAGCTGTTGCAAATATAATTAATTGTATACGCATTTTAATTGTAAAGTTCACTGACTGAATGGGGATGTTGAGTTTGCAATATTCAAAAGCAAATCATAGTCCGAAAAGAAGTGATTCTGAATAGTGATGAGGCGACTCCAATGTGTGTGTGCCAATCATGAGCGGTACGAATGTATTTTGTAATCTAATGGGTGGAGTTTCGGTAACCAAATTTTGCAGGTGAAATCGGACACGCTTAATCTACCGATACACACCGAAAACTCCGTATTGGCCTGCGAGGTGGCAATATCCCTTGTGACTGTTGCTCCACCCCAAGGGGCCCTCACTGGCTATAGGGGCCTCCATCGAGTTGGGGCTACTATATCGATACCAATTTTAGTTTGAGTGTATTAATGGTAACACATGGCGAGATCCACTTGTTGGTTTGCCCATGGTAATAAATCCAGCACATTCCTGGTAACCAATATCAGTCCTCTTGTCTTATTGCCAGTACCTTAGCGAGGTTCACAGAGTTCAAATAACATGGCGAGATCCTCCTGTTGGTTTGTACATGTTGACAAATGCCAGTCCTCTTGTGTTATTGACAGGCCTAATCCCCACAGGCCCTCATATAGGCTGGATCAGACAGGGGCCCTATGCAGCCTGGGTCAGAAAGAGGGATATCATATAGGCTGTGTCG
>JAXIVJ010017013.1:0-25000 GCA_036785665.1 Chirona hameri | reverse complement strand
GTTACATCTTGATACCTATAAATGCCCCTTACATCGCTCTATTGGCTTCCCGCCAAACAGTGGTGGAACTTTATTAAATCGGTTGGGGGGGGGGGCCCAGGAGCCTGTTAAAAATAGGGTTTAAGTATAGTGTTGTATACAGCCAGAGACTATACCAAACTACACCAAACGCCTGATGTTGAAAACAATATACCAAACGCCTGATGTTGAAAACAAATTAACCAATTTTATAAAATTGAGGGTCGCAACCAGTAACTAGGCAGTCGTAACGTGCCCAAGTTAACTGATAATTTGGTTACCTTATTATGCAATGTTTATTGATTGTTAAGGATATTAGGCACATAATTACAATAGACAGAGGCATGTTTTCCATACAATGTTTTTTTTTAAAATACGAGACAAGCCCGTTATTCGAAATTCGTTACCAAGTACTTGCAAGCATAGGCATACACAAGGGGGGGGGGGGCAAACGGGGCAATTGCCCCCCCCCCCCCCCTGAAGGTTTGTACGTGTCCCCTTTGGTCGAAAAAATGAATGATTTGTTTATGTTTTTAAGAGAAAAATGGTGAAAATTTGCCCTTTTTTAAAATATAGTGGGCCAAATCCGTTTTTTTTTGGTGGGGGTACTTTATGCCTCCCTGAGCAAAAAATTGACCCCTCCTGGAGTAAATCTTGGGTACGCCACGTCCGTGGCCAGGATTCACTCCAGGAGGGGGCAATTTTTGCTCAAGGGGGCATAAAATACCCCCACCAAAAAAAAACTCGCCGGATTAGGCCCACTATATTTTAAAAGGGGCATATTTTCACAATTTTTCTCTTTAAAAAATAATTCATTTTTTCGACCAAAGGGGCACGTACCGACCTTCAGGGGGGGGGGGGCAATTGGTCCGTTGATCGTTTGCCCCCTCCCCCCCCCCCTCCCCTTGTGTACGCCTATGCCTATATATAATACATCATCTAAAATACTTGAAGTTCAAACTTTTTTAAATCACTAATTCATGTCACTTCTATATATTTTGCATAAGCGGCTGTACACCGCCCGTGCTTTCACCAACCGCGGTTTGGATGGCCGAGCGGTCTAAGGCGCTGCGTTCAGGTTGCATTCCGGTTCTCCGGGCGTGGGTTCGAATCCCCCTTCTGACAAAAGCTTTGCTACAGTTCACGAAGCTTCCAAAAATGAACACTTGTATCGTTGCGGACCGTTACCAACTGCTGGATTCTTGCCACAGCACTGAATGCCATTTATGGTACTGACCGACCCAGTGGCCGGCGGGGGCGAGTCGCTGTGTGTCGGTCGTTCGCCCCTGATCGGAAGTCCCCCGTGCCAGGGATCTGATCAGCTGATCTGAGACGGTGTCGGCGCCGACCGCCACCACCACCACCTGTCCGTCGACATCGACACGCCGTGTGATGCCAAGAACTCTGACGAAGGCGAGACGGTCCGGCAGCCGAGATGCCAGACGACGCCTCGCTCGAGACACGCGGATCAATGACTCCTAATGGGTGGTGTGTCATTCAACTTAGGGTTTCGCCGCGGCTTCCGCAGGTTTTCTCTCCAGTCTCTGTTGGTAAATAAATGACCGTTATGAGAGATAGCTATAGCCAGCTCTGATATGACGTCACTGAGCCCCAGCAGCCGGGAGAGCTCTGCAGGCCGGAGTGGCGGTCTGTATCATCGGAGCTGGGCTCAGATATTTGTTATGACGTCACTGTGCGGCCAGCAGCCGGGAGAGCTCTGCAGGCCGGAGTGGCGATCTGTATCATCGGAGCTGGGCTCAGATATGAGTTATGACGTCACTGCGCGGCCAGCAGCTGGGAGAGCTCTTCAGGCCGGAGTGGCGGTCTGTATCATCGGAGCTGGGCTCAGATATGAGTTATGACGTCACTGCGCGGCCAGCAGCCGGGAGAGCTCTTCAGGCCGGAGTGGCGGTCTGTATCATCGGAGCTGGGCTCAGATATGAGTTATGACGTCACTGCGCGGCCAGCAGCCGGGAGAGCTCTTCAGGCCAGAGTGGCGGTCTGTATCATCGGAGCTGGGCTCAGATATGAGTTATGACGTCACTGCGCGGCCAGCAGCCGGGAGAGCTCTGCAGGCCGGAGTGGCGGTCTGTATCATCGGAGCTGGGCTCAGATAGGAGTTATGACGTCACTGCGCGGCCAGCAGCCGGGAGAGCTCTTCAGGCCAGAGTGGCGGTCTGTATCATCGGAGCTGGGCTCAGATATGAGTTATGACGTCACTGCGCGGCCAGCAGCCGGGAGAGCTCTTCAGGCCGGAGTGGCGGTCTGTATCATCGGAGCTGGGCTCAGATAGGAGTTATGACGTCACTGCGCGGCCAGCAGCCGGGAGAGCTCTGCAGGCCAGAGTGGCGGTCTGTATCATCGGAGCTGGGCTCAGATAGGAGTTATGACGTCACTGCGCGGCCAGCAGCCGGGAGAGCTCTTCAGGCCGGAGTGGCACGCGTCGTAATGCGGCGACTGCGGCACTGGAGCCGACCTCTGTTTACTCCGGACACAGCCGGCTGAAATCTGAGACGGCGCAGCGGCCTGCTACCGCTGTGTTTGTTGCCTTTCGGCAGCACGCAGCACCGACTACTGACGTCTCCAGGCACAACTGGGTCGGTGGCACACCCCGTGACGTGAGACGTGAGACGTGACGTGACGCTCTCTTCGTGAAAATTGGTCGGTTTAACACTTATTATGACGCGTGAACTGAACTTCAGCAGCACAATGGATTCAGAGTGTGAGCTGCATAACAAATTTGAATCCAGGGTGTCCTCATTTTTTAAGGGAAATAATGACCTTTTGATTTATTGATTTGCATTATTGTATTACATATATATGGTATCAAACTGATCGCATCTCAATTTAGAAGTGAAATAACAACTTTTTCTATTTCGAAAATTACATTTTGGGAAATTAAAAATGTGTACTTACTACTTACATATGGTGACGATCAGTATGATCCATCACTACCTCTGGTTTGAATGTTGATTTGTAAACAAGTCATAGGGCCAGAAATGAAGTAAGTGGCCAAGAAGCGTGACAACGTCCCTGATTGATCAATGAAACAAATCGCCGACACTAAATAGGTCCCCGTTGGATGCACAAGTGAACTTCCGATTTAATTGCCAGTTTTTGTCCGATGTTTGTTGATTTTTGGGGAATTTGTTTTCATGATAAGCTAAAGCCAAGTGTTATATACAGCCAGAGCAAAAAACAAAACAAAACTCCTAATGTTGAAAATGCATGAACCAATTTTCAAAAATTGAGGGTCGCAACCACTAACTAGGCCGTCGTTGGGTGCATACGTTAATTGCTAATTTTGTTGAATTTGTATTCAATGTTTGCTGATTTTTAAGGGCAGTAGGGCACATAATCACGATAAACCGCGTGGAAGGCATATTTTCCATACCATTTTGTCAAAAATAAATACCGGATTTTGGTGAACACCGGAATTCGTTACCAAGTACTTGAGAGTACCTACCGACCATGATAAGCCTGGATCGCTTATCAACTTTAACTTTAAATATCTTTCAGTAGGAATGTTTATATGCAAAATGTGATCAACTTACAGTATATTTTGATATTGTCTGTCGATTTCAAGTGATAACTCCATTTTTGTGGCAAAATGTCATTAATTTACCTTCAATACAAACCAGTAAAACGCCCTTTTGGGCGAAAACCGAGCGGCCGCGCTATGGTAGAGCTAAAACAGGTTTGAAATACGAAACGGTACGGGAGCGAAACGGTACGGGAGCATTTTTGCCCTTTTGGGCGAAAACCGAGCGGCCGCGCTATGGTAAAGCTAAAACAGGTTTGAAATACGAAACGGTACGAGAGCGAAACGGTACGGGAGCATTAACTGTGTCCCAATAACGAGTAAAACGTTCAATAGTTTTACCGTGGTTATACTCTAAATGATGAGTACAACGCTAATAGTTTTACCGTGGTTATACTCCAGTATGCATAGGAACGTTCAGCTGAATCGGGCAGGTAGTTTCAGAGATAGAAAATAGTAGTCCGCACGTGCGCAGTGAACACGTGCACAGTGACTCAAAAGTTGTCAAGCGCAAACCTCCTAACAGCTATTCCTAAGCATGTATGCAAATTTTCCCCTCGATAAGTCCAATAGTTTTCGAGCTCTGAAATACGGTGGCGCGCGTGCGCACGTGCATATTGGTATATGCCACGGCACGTCTAAAGCAGCTAATAATCATGCCCTAACCTTGATGCAAAATCGCAGCTCAATAGGTCCAGTAGTTTCGAAGATATAAAAAAGGGGTCCGCACGTGCGCACGTGCCATGCAACTTCCGATTCATCATGTGGAATATTGCTAGGATGTCAGTCGGGAGCAGCACACCAAATTTCACCATAATCGGCCTAGCAGTTTCTGAGATACATCAGATGGGTGTAACCCGACACCATTATTTCTTCCACGTGCTCACGTGCGCTCAAGCCTTAAGTTTAAACTAGGCATGCAACATATGGGGCATCATTGGCTCTTAGCGTACGCCAAATGTGGTCCAGTTTGATGAAGCGATGTTATCATTATGCGCGATTTTCCTCTAAAAAGGTTGATTTGACCTGCCCCACTTTTGCGCGTGCCACGCGCTGTGGTACAACCCCTGTCAGAACGCACCATACCAACAACAAAATTGATTTGATGGTCCTATTCAATGGTGAAAACCCGATCTCAATTAGACCAGTGGTTGCAAAGTTATTAGCTTCCGAAAACGTATGTACGGCCGGTTTGGGCCGGGTCGGGCCGTGTCGGGCCGTGTCAAATGTAAATTTGTCTATAGTAAGTTGACGAGAAACCTCACAGGCGCTTCGCGCCCCCTCGGTGATTATCATCATTTATAATGCAAATTATCATAACTTTTAATTTTATGTGACTGGGATCACAAAACGCACATAGCGGAAATAAACGAAAGCATAAAAAGGCCACGTATTAGGAGGTACCCAGACAAAAAAAACTGATGTTGAGGATCGACCACGCACAGGCCTCACTCACACAGACTTTATTATTGGGGGCTGAAGCTAAAAATGTGGGAGCTTCTAGCTAAAGCTGCATACTAATTTAGCGCACACCCACACGGCGTACATAACAATTGCGGAACCACAAGGCGTGGTGTTGTATCGTATCAGTAGTGTTTCGTAGTTTTGTATCCGTGATTTTAATTTATCTATATATCTTTATCCTCAACAGTGGTGTCGCCACAAATTTTTAGTGTGGGGCCAGCCAGGGGTTGGGGGTTGGGGGCAGCTAGGGGTGTGTTAAACTAATGTTAAAATCCTGCGAATCTGGGGGGCCGGACTACGGCCGGAGCGATCCTGGGGGGACCCCCCCCCCCCCCCCCGTCCCAGTCCCCCCGGTGGCGACGCCCCTCGGGTGGTCGAGGGACCACCCCTCCTGGGTGGTCCCTCGACCGCGATTTTCCCAAGTCTCGCCTCACACAGATCTCGGGCCATGCTATTGGTTTATGTAGCTCTAGGGAATGACGTCACCGAAACCACTGGCTGACCCAATGGCAGTAATCACTCCAAATGGAGACTAGCGGCTCGAACCATCTGGCAGCCCTAGCATCTTTCCTATCAAATCTTGTCTAAAAACACATGCATAATTTAGAAGATAAGACCAAATTAAACCAGCAAAAAAAACATCAACAAACAATTTGTTCTGATCGGTGTCAAACAGTTAACATTTTAAAGCAGGTTAAATCATTGACAGAGAAACGTCTGACGCAACGAATCTGGTAGCTACTGCTTGCTGCCCATTTTTATTTCGAATTTCACGTCGCGGTGCTAGTGCGAGCGGAATTCATAACAATAGGTTATTTGAGCAGTCCCTGGAATTCAGAGTTCCAGACCATAATTTAATAAAGTCATATTATCGGTGATTACGTTTTTCAAGTAGAGCGCGTGAGTTCGAGTTGTTGCACAATGGATTCAGAGTATGAGCTGGTTTTCTCATCGCCTAGGTTTAAGGTTCAAGGTTCGCAATGTCCTTGAGAGAAGGATGAAGATCGACTATGTTTGAGAGTGAATGCGTTCAGCAGGAGTATTTCGGTTTCCCGCATTCTAATTGCCACCGGCTAGCGTAAAACCTGACATAACCAGTCAAAAATATACAAGATATTGCTTTGAAATTCGGTTTGGGCATCGTCTATACTTGGTTCTCCAATATATCTTCCGGTTTTTGAATATGTTTAAAAATGCTTATTTTGTGGGAGTTTTTCCACACAAAAAAAAATCATCCCAAAATCAAAATTGTCCCATATAACCGGAAGATACATTGCAGAACCAAGAGGTATGGACGTCCAAACCGAATTTCAAAGCAATATCTATATTTTTCACTGACTTTATGCCCGGTTTTACGCTAGCCGGTGGCAATTAGAATGCGGGAAACCGAAATATGCGTTCAGCAGGCTGATTTCAAGAAATGGAAAGAATTGTACTACTCTGAACGTTCGTCGCCGCTCGCGGTGTAACCGGGTAAAACTGACCGGGTAGCGGCCGGGTAGCGCGCTTTGGCGACCTATCCACTAGCTGCACATACTGACTTCCCTCCCACTGACGTCACTAGGGCTGCAGTTGCGGTATGTGCGACTACTGACTCGGTCCTGATACGGACGCTGAGTCGGTTTACACACGCCGCGGCGTGCAGTGAATGTGGTTGGTAAGTTGTGGTTGGTTGGTTGGTGGTGGATGGAGGCGAGGCGGTGGGCGAAATATTAAAGGGAAAAATATTGTAATTTTTCCACAAAAATGGAATTATTACTTGAAATCGACAGACAAGACCAACATACATTGTACATTTGTTGCATATAAACATTCCTACTAAAATATAGTTCAAGTTAAAATTGATAAGCGTTCCACGCCTTTAAAGGGATTATACGGGTTTCCGTCCTGAAAGTAAATGCACTCTTTTGCAGTTGTATGAGCTTTAAACACGTTTAAGACATGTAACAGGGACCTCAATGCTCATTTAGTACGTTATTTCAGCAATTATCAGCGTTAAAACTTGGGCGTTTTTCGAGACTAGTATCAGATAACGAGTACTTGATCGGCACTACTGTCCACACTTTTATTTTAAGATCAATTTTAGAGTTTTGAATTATCTGCAAGTCCTACACTGGATCACAAAATTATTATGCAATTCAAAACTGACGGGACTTTGTATTACTTACTACACACTGTTCGTTGAGTTTTGTGTTTTTGTTTTTTCTTTTCTCTGGCCTTTAGCGTTGAGAATTTGGTGGTGGCGTATTATTTTTTTGCATGAAAATTCATGAAAAATATAGAATTTTATGGGAAAACTAGGTAACTGCTGCTGTCGTTGGAACAAAACAAGTTTATTTTCTTTCAAATATTGCTTATTTTACCGGAAATATGCCATGCGTGAGGTGTTTTTATTAGCATAAAAGAGATGACTGGCTCTGCCTCAGCCGGTCCTGCAGAAAATACGCGGTGGCATCACCGCGCACTTTGGAATGTCCTTACGTGCAGAAGAGGTCATTTCCAGAAAAATGTGGCTACCGTGGGACTTCTACCACCTTTATAAGTACGTTTTACTATGTAACTCAATTATTCTGTGAAAAAACGTATAATCCCTTTAACGACCGGTACTCAAGTTTTTAAACACGAATTTCAGCCGCCACCAAAAGCCGGTATTGCTTTTTGAAGAAATGGTATGGAAAATATGTCTTGCTTGAACTCTGCCTATTATGGTTGTATGTGCCATACTCTATTATTATCCTTAACAATCAACAAATACATTGAATAAAAAGGTATCCAAATTCAAATTAGCAGTTAACTCATCACCCAACGACGGCCTAGTTAAGGGTTGCGACACTCAATTTTTGAAAACATTTGTCATAATGGTTCATTTATTTTCAACATTAGGAGTTTTGTATAGTTTTGTCTCTGGCTCAGGGCCTCGGCTCAGGAATTCTCACTGGGGGAGGGGGGGCAATTTGAGAAGAAGAAGAAAAATGCTGCTGAGGCATATGGTTAAGCGTAGGATAGGTACCTATACATAGGTACGATACATTTTAAATGTGATAATGACAAACATAAGAGTAAAATGGAAATAAAATAGTAGAATAATACAATAATGAAACTGAATAAAATTATCAATATAAACACGCCCATCATCGAAGGTCCACCCACACCTGCGATGTCGATTTTTGAAAACGATTTGGGAACCGAACAGGAACGGAGCGATGGGGTCCACCGGCGCCATAGCTTTATCAATACAACTAAATCGGTCGAAAATTAACACATTTCCTGGAGGAGGATCTAAGCAGCTTATACAAGGGATACATTGTTTTAAACCAGTTCTTAACCCACGCCCTGCCGGTGTTCGGCACCAGCTTAGTCGTGCCAGAGGAGGCATCTGACGCCCCCCCCCCCCCGAACTCTGCTCCAATGGGGATTAGGCAGAATCCAAAAATGCCGTTAGATAGCTCGTCTAAATTAATGTCGATTTTTTCAGGTCAATATTGAGGTCACTAACAGCGGTCATCAATTGTGTATTGTGTATTATCAGCAAAACAACCACAGGCCCAGAGCCTACTTATGGGCTCTGGGCCTGTGGGTGTTTCACACATCACATCACATCACATCAAAGGTCAACATTGCAAGTTTTAGCAATTGGCTCCAGAAACCACCACAATGTTTCAGCTACTGCGATAGCTACGAAGAGGAAAAATCTGTAAATACAAGGAAAGGTATCGAAGTTGTCATTGACGCCCCCCGAGAATCGAGATCGAGAATCGAGTTCGGTGGTGTACTCCATTTTTAGATCAGGTCAATAGACGTGATAAACACAGTGCTGTCGGTCTCACGTCTCCGTCTGTTATTAATAGTTATTGGAAGGAAGTGGTGGTGACCTCAGGTAACCCCAGCTGACCAGCTGACCTTGTGGCGGTCACTGATACAAATTGTGTTTGGGTCATCAATAATGAGCTAAAATAACATGTTATTGAAACAATTTGTCTGATCTAATGTGTTTTCCCCTAAAAGAGGAAGCATTTACATATTTCCCGTTGACGTATATTGGGAAGGTCACGAGATCGACCTGACCTCAACTTCCAATATAAACAATTCCGAGATAGCAAAATTGTAGGTACTTATGGCCTGATTAAATCATGTAAGTTTCACATCGCTCAGTCAAACACTGTGGTGTGGCTCGACCACAAACTTCTTTGGAGGTGGGGCCACTTGACGTGACCTGGTGACCTCACCTGAGATAACCCGAGTCAAATGATTTACTTAAAGGGAATGTTTCACCTTTGTATTGGTTTTGCACTGATATAGCCATTATCTTTGGCCGTTATTGAAATGTCTAAATTACTAAGGTCATTTTCCCGAAACTTAACCGTTTTGAAGCAATTTAATTTACCATTTGCAAAATGCACCCAGGCTGGTGCAGCCGCTGATTGGCTGACAGCCACTTTGTCAGCCAATCCTACTTTGTCAGCCAATTAGCGGCGGTCTATAGCTCAATAATGACGTCATCAGCCCAAATAAAAAACTGAATTTGTATGAAGTTAAAGGGACTATCCACCTTAACATTATATTTGAGTTGAGATAGCCATGTTGATGGCTTGGCATTGAAATTAAGTATGGTAGCAGTTAAAACAACCACAATGATCTAATAAAAAAGATATTCGAGTTTGATTTTGACATCTGTGAAAAATAAGGCCCATGTGTATTTGAATAGGGCCTCTAAACCGACAGCGTCGTCTCTCTTTACCCAACTGGTAATGATAGTCGACTTGTTTTAAGGTGAACCTTGGAGATATTTGCTACGTTTCAATGGTTTGGTAGTTGGTTTGTTTTGTATTCAAAGCGCCAGAATTGTTTCGAAATAATTGTGCCCATACTTTGGCAGCGTAAAGGATTTCTATGTAGCTCTCTAGAGCTCAATATGACGCCATCAACCCAAATATTAAAACTTAACTTTTTATTAAATTGAGCACTGTTCGCGAGAAACAAATGTCATAATCGAGTTCGGCAGCAATTACTTCATATTGTGCACCACAAGCGGCGTACATTTGACAACTTTTGGGAAGGTGGGGCAGTCCCTTTATGTGACTTTTCGAGATAAAAATATCACCATCGTTTTCAGCAGCACTTACTTCATATTTTCGACTACAACCAGCGTATATTTGACAACTTTCAGAAAGGTGATACATTCCCTTTAACCCGCGAGTTATTGGGGTATATTCCATAACGCGACTTACTGGGGGGGGGGGGCTATTTTTTGCCCCCCCCCCCCCGGATCTCCGGAACTACTAAACCGATTGTTAAAATTGAAACGGCATTCGATATCCCTTAGAAATTTATCGAGGGAAACCTAATATTGTTGACCTCGGGGACACCGATGACGTCACCGGCCAGGTCAAGTACAAAATGTTTGACCGTGTCAAAAGGTTTCGATGGATGGAATTGTCGCGCAAAATTGCGATATTAAACGCCTAAGCAGTCGATACATCGGTATGATTCGTGTGTCTGACACTTCTAAGTACCATTCTAAGCTGTTTATGACCTTGGGTCAGGCCAAGGTATTCCGAGGTCACGAGGTCAAACTGCAGATTACGGTCATTAGGCGTTGTAGCACATGTTTATGGGGTTGTTTTTCGTCTAGAACGCGCAAAATGACCTTAGAACATTGTTTGTGCCATATAAATAGAAGTAAAAAGCAAAAAACGGAAATGCATTTGTTATGCATAGTAATGCTGTGAGGTGGTCGATTTGTGTCATTTAACCCTATTTGTAACAGGGGGGCGGATTCCGCCCCCCCCCCCCCCCCCCTCATGTTTTTCGCAGATATCTCCAGAACGGCTGGGAGCAGGCCCATGAAATTTTGGGACTTTTCATAGAATTGAACTCCGCATTTGGAGTCAAAATTTTGAGTTCTTAACTTGAACAGAGGCGGTTCCAGGGCACAGTTTTGGGTGGGTTCGGAGGCGACATTTGGCGAAAATATGGAAATGCGATCTTCACGGTTTCTTCCTAACTGCATCAAGTATGAAGGAGTTACATCGGCTTACCGTGATTGCAACAAGTGCAAATTAGATGATGTTAATGAAATATCATACAAAATTGCATGGCAGAGGCGGTTTCAGGGCCTTGAAAAGGGGGGGGGTTCCAGGAAGTATTCAATGCTTGGCGGGAAGCCAATAGAGCAATGTAAGGGGCATTTATAGCTATCAAGATGTAAAAGATAGCTTCTGCTTCCATTATTTGCATAATGTATTACATATAGAGTTTCAGGGGCGTGTTCAGGAACATGAAAAGGGGGGTGACTGGCATGGTGATGACGATATACCAGCGATAACGGCGCAATATACGTTTAGCTTATAATAATGTATGCACATATGAGACCAGAAAAGGGAATAAAGTTTTTTTTTGCAGAGGCGCGCTCAGGAATGGAAGAAAGGGGGTCATATTATTGCAAGGAAACTAAGAGGCATGGGCGTACAATGACATAACATACTGCAGTTTTCGGATGACACACGCACCACAGGCTACTCTACGAACGATTATAAGATAATAGGCGAGTCCAGGTAGGGTAAAAAGGGGGGTAAGCAATGCTAATTGAAGTTGTAAGTGAAATAGTCACTGTTGACTAGTTAGTATCATAATAGCGGATAATATACTTATCAAAAGGTCTTGCGCCGCCCTAGTTTGGATCCTGGATACGCCTATGATGAAGTACAACATGCAAAAAGGAACTATCTATGATCAGTAACATATTTATAGTGCTGGGTAGCAACTTGTCTGCGGTTAATATTTTCCCCAATTTTACCCCCCTTTTTCACTAACCTGGTACCGCCTATGGCAAAAAATATGATTTATAACTGTTTTTTCTAATGTCTCAATCACATACCATTTCATTTATCAAAAAAAACAACATCAAAAAATGGTTTTATTACGCATTTACTTCACTCCCATATTGAGTGACCTGCACACGCCTATAATTTTTGAATTTTCAAACGTCACCGTCATATATCAATTTCCGATTCAATCTCTATCGATTCCTATTAGTTGTGTTAAAATCGGTCGATAAACTTGAAAGCTATGTTGAATAAAAAAAACACTCAAATTTGTCGTTTTTGCCCCCCTGTTGCCCCCCTATCCAAAATTTAGATTTTTTTATTATTTATAAATGTAGATCGTGTTGAGGAGAACCAAACACCGTTTCATTTTTGAAAATCGGACGGGTAGATCTCGAGATCTCCGGGGGGGCGGAATCCGCCCCCCCCCCCCCCTGTTACAAATAGGGGTAGCCAGGAGCCTGTTACAAATAGGGTTAAAGGTCAAAGTCAGTCATTTTTTAAGATATCGACTTAAAATTTGGTACACATATTCACCGAACACGTCTCGATCACATGTATTCCGGTTTTTGGATAATTCTGGTTTGTTTTATATTGTAGAAACAAAAAACAAATGAATTTGGATTTCTAAAAATAAAAAATAAAAATCGAGATTGCAGTTTAATAGCCCGGTCTATTGTCAGTAATTTGATTTGAAACAATTGAATTTATCTCAAACATTGTACTTTTGACAGCGTTTTCCGCAAACATTTTTCTTTAACGAAGAACATGACGTCACTCTGACGTCATTCTCGGTTGACTTATTACCTCGTCTTTTGTCCTCGTCTTTTGTCTTTTGTACCTCGTCTTTTGTCTTTGGCCAACATGTGTATAATTGTTGTGAGAGAAGGTACTGAAAAATTGGTCATGATACTGGTGTTCGTTTAGAAGTTATTGTAAAATAACGGGAGGGGTGGGCAAAAAATAGCCCCCCCCCCCAGTAAGTCGCGGGTTAAAGGTCATTAGTCAGTCATTTTTGAATATATCGACTTCAAATTTGGGACACATATTCACCGAACACGTCTCGATCACATATATTCCTGTTCTTGGATAACAATTTCATTCACAATTTTGAATACAAAAAAATACAAAATCCGAGATGGAAGTTTGATAGCCCGGTCTATTGTCAGCCATTTTATTTAAGACAATTGCATTTATCTCAAACATTGTAACTTTTACAGCGTTGTCCGCAAACCATTATTTTTCGACAAAAACCGAAGAACATAACGTCACTCTGACGTCATTCTCGGTTGACCTATCATAACCTCATCTTTTTCCTTTGGCCAACATGTGTAGAATTGATGTGCAAGAAGGTACTGAAAGATTGATGACGATACTGGTGTTAGTTTAGGGGTTATTGCAAAATAACGGGGGGGGGGGGAGAAATAGCCCCCCCCCCCACCCCAGTAAATCGCGGGTTAAGGTGCGCAATTCATGCCGAAACAGCTGTGCCAGAAACAGTGGTGCTGCACGCCGCCAATTCTCGAGAAAAAAATAAGGGGCGTCCCAACCCAACCTCCCACTCAAATGCCTCACCCTCGGCTCGGCACGACACGACTTCGTTTGCAAAAGCAAACAAAGTCAGACCAGTTTTGAGACAGTTCTGCAAGCCGACGTTTTTGGACGTTTTGGATGCGCCAGTGGGTCAAGGGCTCAATTAGAGTCATCATATCCCTTACATTATAAAATAAAAACCTTAGTTAAACATTTTGTAAGACGTTTCATTTTGGACTCAAAACTATTTAATTAATAAAAGAGCCGGTGCCATTAGAAGCTCCTCATCAAATTATCGTATTAATCAGTGCAGATCCAACCCATGCAATAGCTATCCCTTGCAATGGAAAAATGGTCTCCCTTGGAATGGAAAACGAGGCACCAAAACTAAGAATAGTTGTTACCATGGTTGTTGCCGTTGATTGCTGATTACTGTACAACTCATCTCATATGTTTCTGTTAGACGTTAATAATTGAAATAATTGTGATGCGTTTTCAACGTTTTTTTTTATAAACTTTCGAATGATGCTCATACCACGTAAACGTGGCATATTGCTTTCGAAACGAAATACACGAAACTCGGGCCGTCGCCCTACCAAGCATCGGGCTGATATCGGCTCAACGTCGACATGTTTTCGAGAGACCCATTCATAATAATCGGTCGTGTCGGCCAAATGCTGGCACACAGCTTTACATTTATTCGTCAGATATGCGGCGAAATCAGTTATTCAATCGAAATATGGCTGTGGGGGCCGAGGCCACCCCAGAGGAGACAAACAGCTAACAACTTTGCGAAAGAGAGAAACATTGCTTCGCCGATATTCCCCCAGTTTCGTCGTGTGATGTGATGAATTCATCAGAAGCTTGGTTTTTCATGGATCACCGTGGCTGAAACCATGGTATGTGTCAGATGCCTGATCTAAGGCCAGAAACAAGAGAACTCAGAACGGCAAAACAGTTTTTTGGAAGGCTAAATTCCCCCAAAGTCTCAAACAATATACAAACTCATCGGATTTCGCTCCTGTATGGATGAATGGGTGATTTAATAAACTTTCTTTCGTAAAGGTTTCTTGGCTTTTTAATTATAAAATGCGTCATTTTTTTCTGATTTCAGTGATTTGATTGTTCTATTGTCAGGCTTTGGCTTTTTTGTCCCCTTGGATCTGCCATTGGCCAGAAGAAAACAAAATTGAGGGAGCCGCAAGCATCTCTGGGGGACCAAACTCAACATATGGAGGCCGAGGGCCACCCCAAACGTATATAAATCGACACCTGTGTTCCACGCCAATTTCGAACCGACACGACGAGGGGCGGTTACCCGTGCTCAAGATCTCAAAGCTACGCTAGGTCTGCAAACGAAATTTCATTGGTTTTAAGTTGAAAGCATGCTTCATTGACGCTTTTATCTACTTTACAGACCGTACAATCGTATGTTACCTACGAATTTTGCTCCCACTAGGGGGGCAAAATTTGGTCACTGGGGAGGAAGCTAGCAGTCACTGCGGGGGCATTTTCCCCCTCCCCCGTTAACATGTTATCCGAGGCCATACCGTAAAGCAAACACAAATTGTCGGGTGACTGAAGGATATTTTGTAACGGCTAATGATGCACCATGTATAGTATTCTATAGTGCTCGCTCGTATAGTATTCGCTCGTGTCGAATTATCTCAGTTTCACTGGGGGGGGGGGGGAAATTGATCCCCCCCCAGTTAACATGTTATCCGAAGCCCTGCTCTTGCTGTATGTATTGATTTTTTGATATATTGATAATGCTTGATAATGCTATTGATAATGATAATGCTTATCAATAAAAATAACCACCTTTCCAAAAACAATCAACAAACAATCGAAAAAGTAGCAATGAAATCGGAAGTTCATTTATGCACCCAACGGCGACCTATATTTAGTGTCGGCGATTTGTTTCACGGACATTGTCAGTGCTTTCAAAGGAAAGAAAGGCGCCAGATATGTCACGCCAGATATAGAGAAAGATCATACCGTTCGTCACCATATATAAGTACATATACTTAAATTTCCCAAATTTTAATTATCGAAATATACAAAGTTTTGCTTTCACTTTTAAATTGAGACGCGATCAATGATACCATACATCAATTACATGTGCCATAAGATAATGCATAAAAATAAATACAAAGGTCAATATTTCCCTTTAAGTGCAATTCAACCTCTTACCTCGATCGCTAGGAGGAGAGAGGGCGTGCTGAGGGGCGCCGCACCCGTCGCCAAAGATCGTCCGCCCAAATCATCAAACGACAAGGCGAAGAAGAGGGTCCGCAACCTCGCGGCAAACGTGGCGCTGAACCGCGCAAATGCAAGGTCGCATGGCAGTGGCCATTGATAGGTGGCGACATGTCCAATGTACATGCATAGCTGTGGAGTGTGCCAGGTAGCAGGTACCGACGTTTCTTGTGCGAACATAATCATATTGTATCCGAAACGCCAACAAATCATCGATGCTTTCATTTGTTTTTCGAGGTCGCTTAAATTTGAACTCGTTAAAATCAACGCTGAATGCAAGGATTAGTAATGCTTAAAGGGAATAGTTCACCTTTAACATGGGGTTGTGGACTGAGATAGCAGATTTGTAGAGCAGTTCTAAAAATGGGTTGTGGTGAAAGAATTACCTCCTTAAGCTAAGTAATTTCGACACAGGACTAGTGGGCCCGGTTTCATGTCCGCTGTTCCAGACCACGATCGGGACATGAACGCTCGCCGCCGGAGGCAGATACACTATCTGGCACGTAGTCTCTGATCACGACGCCTCGTTAATATCCGCTCAATCGCCCGGGCGGCGCGGCGGCCCCTTGTCAGAGACTGTACTTGGCGTCAGGCGGAGCGGAGCGGAGCCAGAACGCCAGCTGTTGTACGATTTCTCGTGAAATGCAAAGAGAAACTTACTTCTTTCTCCACATATATCCATCAGTTGTCCAAACCAAAGTCATATTCGTAGTTTTGAGCTCAAGATGCACCGTATGGTTGAATTTCAAGACAACTTTTAAGGTGACCTATTTTCCCTTTATAGGTGACCTATTCACTTTAAAGGTAACATATTCCCTTTCAAGGTGACCTATTCCCATTAAAGGTGACCTATTCCCTTTAAAGGTGACATATTCCCTTTAAAGGTGACCTATTCCCTTTCAAGGTGGCCTATTCCCTTTAACGGTGACCTATTCCATTTCAAGGTGAGATATTCCCTTTCAAGGTGACATGTTCCCTTTAAAGGTGACCTATTCCCTTTGAAGGTGACCTATTCCCTTAAAAGGTGACCTATTCCCTTTCAAGGTGACCTATTCCCTTTAAATGTGACCTATTCCATTTAAAGGTGACCTATTCCCTTGGCAGTCGACAGTCGACAGAAGTATATATTCAGGGGCGTATTTAGGGGTGGGGGAACTGCGCCCCCCCCCCCCCCTTGGGTGCCAAAGGCGCCCTCATGCACCGAAGGTGCCTTCATGAAATGCGCCTCACATTCAGCGAAGGGCATCGAAAGCGCCCTCCCACATAGCCCCAAAGGCGACCTCCAATACACCTCTGAAACCGCTTTCCCACATGCCTTCGTAGGCGCCCTTTGATACACTTCTGAAGGCGCCCTTAAACATACCTCCAAAGGCGCCCTCCCATATGCCTCCAAATGTGCCCTCCGATACAAATCTGAAGGCGCCCTTCTACATACCTTCAAAGGCGCCCTCGAATACACTTCTGAGACGTCCTCCAATACATATCCGAAGGCACCCTCCGATACACCTCTGAAGGCGCCCTCCCACATACCTCCAAAGGCGCCCACCGATACACATCTGAAGGCGCCCTCCCGCATAGTCCAAAGGCACCCTCAGATACATCTATCCGAGGACCGAGGGCGCCCTCCCTCCATACCTCAAAAGGCGCCCTTCGCTGATTGTGAGGCGGGGGCGCCTCTGGTCGCACAGAGGGCGCCTCTTGAGCTATTTGTGAGGACGCCCTCGGAAATGTATCGGAGGGCGCCTTCGGAGGTATGCGGGAGGGCGCCTTCAGGGGTGTATCTGCGCCTCATTCCTTCGCCGGAGGGCTTTGGAGGCATGTGGGAGGGCTCATTCAGAAGTGTATCGGAGGGCACCTTTTGAAGGTATGTAGGAGGGCACCTTCAGATGTGTATCGGGGGGCGCCCTTGGAGGTATGTGGGAGGGCGCCTTTGGAGGTATGTGAGAGGGTATGTGGGAGGGCTAGGGAGGGTTATTTTTACCCCCCTCGCTCAGGGGCGCAGCCAGAGGGTGGGGCACAGGGGCCACGTGCCCCCCCCCCCCCCCATCGGTCCGAGGGGCCTCAAGGGCACCTCGGCCCCTCAGCCCATATGGAAGCGGCGGAGCGGCCGAAGGGCCCAAAACGGCTTACCAGGCTACCAGGGAAATAGTTCACCTTCGGAAAATTTCTCAGAACACGATTTTATTTTATTTTTTAATACAATTTCGTTTTCTCTTTTCAAAAATAGTCCTAAATCGGGCCAATTCAGGACAGAATGTCGTAAATTATTAATTGTATGGTGTGTGTTATTGGTCTGCACATGCTCCATGCAGACATGCTCCATGCTCCATGCTCTTGCAGACGGTACGGTATATCATATATGCGCCGCATTCCTTCTCCAAAAAGTCAAATATCTTCGGCTTGAGAGTCTTTTCAACCAAGAAAACTTGCAGATATGGATTTCTCAACACGGCCTACAAAACTGCTATTTCAGTTCAAACCCCCATGTTGAAGGTGAACTATTTCCTTTAAGAGAGTCCTTGTTCGGATTTAGGGGCCCTCACTCAGCCCGAGGGAGCCCTCGGTCGGCCTGGGGTGCCCTCGGTTGCCCTAAGGGGCTCTTGTTAGGCTTACGGGGCCCATGGGCGGCCTAAGGCTCTTGGTTAGCCTGAAGGGCCTTCAGTCGGCCTGATGGAGCCCTTGCTAGGCTTAAGAGGGCCCCCGGTCGGCCTGAGGGACCCAGCTGGCCTAAGGGGGCCCTCGGCCGACCTAAGAGGGTCCTACGTCGTCCTAAGGGGCCTAGGTTGGTCGGCCTGAGGGGCCCTCGGTGAGCACCTGGTCATGGTAATCCCTGATAGACACTGGGCGCCTTCGGGGCCCAAACTCGTCTGGGGGTCAAATGGATACCGCCTTAACCTGGTTCTGGCTCCCAGCCTGGTTCTGGAGTGTATGCTCGACACTGGGGTCTTGTCTAGCACCTGAATAAACTGTGCTGACCCCTAATCGCCACTGGGGCACCTGCCTGACCTCAGGGCTTATACTCGCCTTCTACTATCAACGGCAGACCGCTTGGGCACTGGCGGATCCAGCCGTCGTTTTTGTGTGTGGGTGTGTGTGTGTGTGTGTGGAAGGGGGAGGGGGGGGGGGGGCAAATCGGTGGGAGGCACTGGCGGATCCAGCCTCTCTCCGTGGGGGGCATCTTTTTGTGGCAAAAAGGTACCCCCATTTTTTCCCTCCGCGGATTTGGGCCGGTCACCTTATTTTGGTATTCGAGCTTCAGAAATTCACTTTTCAAATTTAAAAAAAAAATGTGGATCTTTTTCCGAAAAAAACGTTATTTTTATTTCGGGGGGTTCAAAAACCCATAATTCAAAAATATGGGATAGCCATGTGGAATCGAATGTCATTTTCCTTCTTTTGACCTTTTTTATTTGCAATTTGCTTCAAAACTCTATTTTCTACGATTTGTCAAACATTTATTGTTTTTCCACCAAAAATGGCATGACATGACGTCATTAAAACGTCATTATCTCTCAAAATGCTACATCAATTTAATTGAAAGTTGGTGAGAAGACTTAGACTTGAGATAAAGTGCTGAAAGTTTTACGTTGATGTCTATCATAGTTTTCAGGTTATTGAGAAAATCCGGGAGGGAGCAGATACTGCTGATAAGGTTTGTGCTAGAAGTACCTATCTCAACCTAGGTACCTACCTACCTATAGTTTGTTTTATTGTGATTGCACAATTGCCATTGGGACCTTCGTGAGAAACACACGTAAATTGTGTACACACAGCTGTCACGCGTCCCGAAAAGTTATTTCTACAAAAGCAACACGTTATTTTTGACAACCATTTGCGCCGAAATAGTGTAGATTAGATTCCAAATGGATACCATATGAAGTGTTCTTCCTACATGTAAAATAAAGTTTGTTCGAGCTTCAATTCCGACTGGCAGCTTGCTGGCCGCTATTTTCGCGTCCAGTTGAACTTTTGTAAGCCCTTATTTGATGGTAAGAGCCGTGTTTTCCCAAATTTTCCAGTTTTCCACTGTGGGTAGCTGGATTTTGACGGCTGCAAAGTCAATTTTTACGATAAATTGTTAACGGTTTTTTTTTGGGTGGGGGGGGGGGCAAAAGACATGTTGGCCTCCCCTTCCAGGCTTTTTGGGGGGGCATCAAGGGTTGATCCAGAATGGGTGGCTTGGGTCAGTTTGGGGGGCTAAATCCCCAAAAGTCTCACACAATTCTGAAAACTCATCGGATTTCGCTTGTTTGTGCATCGATAACTGATTTAAAACAAACTTTCCTTAGCAAAAGTTGCTTAGATTTTATATTATCTCAGGAAATGTGTCAAATTTGCGCCGATGTCAGGTGGTTGGGGGGGGGGCATGGCTCCGTGGCCCCCCTCTGGATCCGCCCATGGGGGCATGACCTGGTCCCCCCCCCCCCCCCCCTTCTCCCCTGGATCCGTCAGTGCACTTGGGACCCTAATTTTCGGCGATAACTTTTGAATGCATCAACTGGTATGAACAAATTTATCGCAATGGACGTTTCAGGCCCTGCGCTATTTTTGTATTATAAAAGCTGGTTAATGTCAAACGAAAATGTAGGGTGTTTTCTATTCACTCGTAATGTTAAACACAAACACAAACACAATACGAGCTCGGATAGAGGCTAACGTCCGGTCGCTCTGTAGTCTCGCCCTTGACTCCGCCCACATCTTGCAATCGACCGGTCGGTCACTGATCTGGCCGCGCCGGTGCAAGGTCAGCTATTGAATTTCGTTTCGTATTGAATTTTGATGGTGAACATCCCTTGGTTAAGTTGCTTAATTATTCTTTTAAAATCAGGGAATGTGTCAATTTGTGGCCGATTTCGGGCGGTTTGGGGCATGACCTCTTCCCCCCTCGCCACCTGCTGGATCTGCCAGTGGCCTTAAACTAAGACAAGCTACTTGATAAGCCCACGAGCGCTCAAAATGTTCGGCTGAAGTTTTATACGTTGCTGTTTTCTGAAGTTGTCTTTGCAAACTTATGACGGATCGTTTCGCGTAAAGCGCCTCCACATTCCATAAGTCTATACGTCAGTGAATTACCTCGAATGTATGTGTTTGCAATGCAATTTGTCACAAACGTGAGCAATCGGGGCAACGTAAAATAATGTGGGCCCGAAGTTTCGCGTTGCCTCTTCTTCATTGTGTTGCTGCTGGGACCTTGAAGGAGCCTTGTGCGTGCAACTAAAATTGTTAACCCGCGCACCGACGGGGTCCACGCCAACTTCGAACCGACAGGGGGGAGGGGGGAGAATACCTGCCGTCTATTTTGTGTGTTAAATATGCGACAAACATAAACAACGTTAGATAGCTCGAAACAAAGTATTATGAAAGTACGAAGGTCATTTTTTAGGTCAGGTCATTATTGAAGTCACCAGAGGTCAACAAAGGTAAAATTTCGAAATTTTACCTTTGACCAATTTTACCAATTTTACCAAAGACCTTCTATATCTCGAAAACAAAAAGAGTTAGCGACGCGCGGGAAATAAACGTCTGAAAGAAAAGGGATTTGTGTGACTCAGGCTCCATCAGATTTGATCTCAGGTCAATAGTTAGTTCAGGGGAGGCCTGATTGAACTTGAAACATCCTATAAATCTCGGAATTGTTTTTAGGGACTAACTTTTGAGATACGCATGATAAAGTGATGCCTACAGTTGTCACCATTGTGTTTCTCCGTGGAGACGCATCGAATAGTATATCGTATGACGATGACCTAGTTGGGAAATATCCCCAAATTTGCCTGACCTGTGCTCAGGTCAAGGTCAGGTCAAGTTCAAATTGTACATCAATCAACGCGTCTCGACGATCCAAACACAATGTTGAGAACTCCATTACTCTACCTTTATTTGGCAAATAGTTATTGAAGAAAAACCACGCGTGACCTCGGTTTCACCTGAGTTGACCTCGTAGAGGTCACATAACAAAAATGTGACTTGGGTCGTTGCATACTGCACAATAATGGTGTATCTGGTGAAAACAGGTCACATTTACTGTGGATTTATACGTGTTTTCATTTTTATCCATTTACTTATAATGATGTCACGAAATCGATCTGACCTAGGTCACCGATATTTAAAATTCAAGATAAACTAATTGTAGGTACTTATGGCCTTATCAAGTCCTGTGAGTTTGCAACCGCTCGATCAATCACTGTGGCTTTGCGGTACTGCACACCGCCGTTTTCCCAATATTTACAAAAACTTCAGGTGGGCGGATATCCGCACCCAACGTTGGTGCGCGCGTTAACCCTCGCCAGTGCAGGGGGTTGATGCTACCCCCTCGGTTTTTCGAGAATAACTCGCGTAAATATCAACTGATGGCAATGAAACTTCCAATACTCTACTTATGAACAATTTGACACATATTCTGAAAATTTGTAAGTTGTAGGTCACATGACCCGTGACCTTTGACATGTTTTCAAGGTCATGTCAGGCGCAACTGGCGTCTCGTAGTATTGATCCTTCTAACTTGAGCAGTTTCATAATGTGTGTTGTTCATGAATCATATGCACAGGTGTTTCCAGGTGACAGTTGTGGTTTCCATTGCGATTCTGACCTCGATTGACCTTTTCAGAGGTCAACCCAGGCCAGTGACCTCCAATGACCTCATATTACTTTTTTGGCTTCTAGCAGTTTCTAGGACATTTTGTGTCGCTGATTTAAAATATGGGATCCATTTTACATAATTATATGTTCCAGTGGGGTCATGCACCCCAACAGGTCAACCGATGTCACTGTCCTCAAATGACCTCACAAGACCTGACATGACCTTTTTGGAATTTGGAAGTTTCTAGGACATTTTGTGACGCTGATTTCAAATTTGGCACCCATTTTAGCATAATTATATGCTTATTCGCGATTCTAGATCGATTAAATTCAATTTATACGCATTTACAATTTGGTTGAATTTTGGGTCATTGACATGACCTCAGAGGTCACCTAATGACCTAGGACCTTAACATCCGATATCAATGGTTTTCTCTCGTGACAAGCAACACGCTCGTTTTTTAATAGAAGCTCTAGACCAATTAGGGGCGAAAACGCTAGGGGGGTTGTACCCCCCCCCCCCCCCCTGCACGGTCACGCACTGATCGGACGCTGCACGGGCGAGGGTTAATACTTCACATGGTGCCAAAGGGAGTCAGTTGCCGCAAATTATTTTTTATCAGACTACGAACTTACCAGTCAATCTACGCATGGGTCTGTTCAACATGGGTCTGTCCGACGTTTTTATTTTTGCGATCATGTATGGCCCCTGCAAAACTAGAGGCCTAAATCCGACGAAGAGATGCCATTTCGCGTTGTTTTTGTTGGGGGGGGGGGGCTTTGGCCGAGGGGGCCCTCTGGAGATGACGTCCCCCCTTGCCGAAGGTCTGGCTGCGTCCCTGCCCTCGCTCAACAACACCTTTCGCTGACGGCGCCCTCATATGGGGGTTTGGCGCCCTCTTGAGGGCTTGCTCCCCCCCCCCCCCTCTTGACCGATTTATAAATACGCCACTGTATACTGTATTCGAAACGCCATTAAATCCTTGACGCTTGAATTTCGTTTGCGACGTCGCTAAATTTATAACCCATTAAACTATAGTGTAACACGCGCAGTGGAGAGAGGGGTATGCCACTAACACGCAGTGGAGGGGGTGGCACTTTAGTGCCCCCCTAGGATCTCCGAAAGTATGACAGCTAGAATGATGAAACTTACAAGGTAGGTAGGGGCTATGATTATCTGCATTTTGTAAAATTGTTTTGACCTTCGGTCAATATCTTCAAGGTCAAACGATGTCACGAAGGTCAAATCTGGCCAAATGTCACATTTTTGAAATTCGACCTCTGTGACGTCGCAGGTCACCAGCAATACGTCCAAAGTTGTTTTTGGGGATGAACATTGGAATTGTCTACCGAATGGCGTTTTGAATCATCCCGATCCGAGTGTTGGTTCCGAAGATATCGATTTCCCGACCGCGATTCTGGCCGCCATCTTGGACTGAAAATCCGTATAACTCAAAAATGTATCCACCGATTTTGATTTTTTGCGTCAAACGATCCGCTATTAAGTTGGCGTTAATGTCACGCAACAAACACCGCCCTGCTTCGATTCGTATTCGAGATATTCACGACAAACATGTGTGGGGGGGGGAGGGGGGCACGAAAGTGACCCCACCCTCCACTGCGCGTGTTAAAGGGATACTGCCTATATCGGATGATATCGCAAAAGCCGGCTTAAACAAGTCCTAAGGACTACTTACGATTTGTAATCGTCCTCAAGGGCTTACCCAAGTAGCGCAAATACAAAAAACAATCATTTATTTCATTTTTAATCAGAATCTAAAAACTGTTTACGATTTCTACGCACCACTACTACATATATGGATTATGGAAGCGTTTGTTCCAGTTAACTGCATCTGATCAACCTTCAGCTGACGCTATTGCAACAATTGGATAAGGCGGCAAAGCACTTATACATTGCAAACTGCATGAACTATGCATAGGCGTAGGAGCAGGGGGGCAGGGGGGGCATCCCCCCCCCCCCAACATTTTTGTATTTTAACATTACACCTATGGTCGTTGCATGGAAAGAATCGACTTAAGAATGCCTCCTGTCCCCCCCCCCCCAACTTGAACATAGTTCCTACGCCCCTGGAACTATGGTGAGCTTGGTAGGCACAAAGCTCGGATCACTATTCAAACACAAATTCAAATGTTAAGCTTTTGGATACACTTGAAAAATGGAAATCAGCACAAGCTATCAAATATACTGTACCGCCTCATGGATAAGCTTATCCGTGATCAAAACTTATGTTTAGATTGGATAAGGGATGTTAAATTTACCTTTGATTCAACAGGATTCAGCTACTCTTGGGATAGCACGCAGGTTGGAAACTCCTGTTTGGTAAATGTTGTTGACAGACTTAAAGATATTGCTATGCAGTACTGGGTTACCGAGGTAACTGAAACAGTCTGTGTTCTAATTATAAGTTAATAAAAGATAGACATGCAATTGAGCCATATTTGACAAAGCTAAATGATAGGATAAGAATAGTAATGACTCAATTTAGGTGTGGTAACCATAATCTGCCAGTCATTGCTAGCCGTCGAAAACATGCATCCAAACCGTGCCCAATCTGTCCACTTTGCACTAAGAATAGTCCGGGGAGACGAGTACCACTATGTCCTGGAATGTCCTTTTTTCAATGATGAACGTATAAAATCTATTCCATTGTATTACAGATTTCATCCAAATATATTTAAATATCAGCAGCTATTCAATGCAAAGAACGTGAGACTTTTATACAGACTAGGAAAATTCCCTGGCAAGTGTAATGAATCAGTTTAA